>AWOL01S0003196.1:214943-245662 GCA_000715115.1 Nicotiana otophora | reverse complement strand
CACCCCCTTTTTTTTTTGCTGGTAGGTTCTTTTGGTTGGTTGTTGGAGAATGAGCTAGCAGTAATCGTAATAAAACCGGCATATTGGACTCTATATTCTTGCTTGATTCCAGCAGTTTATCTTGGAAGCTATTGTTTTTTGCTTTTTTAATCTGCTTGTTATACCAGTATATTGATGCTACATTATGTGTAATCAACTTTGATGCTGGTTGGAACCTAAACATATCGTGAACAGTAATTCTGCTTTGGCAAAAGTTGAATAAATGCATATCTTTCTTTATATTGTGCTGTCCGTGGATTGATAATTCTTTTCTGCTATAGGTGATGATATCTGCCAAAGAAGAGCCAAGCCTATCAATTCCGCCTGCTATGGATGGTCTTTTGAAGGTTCACAAGCGGATTGTTGATGTAGACGCTGATTCAGCTAGTGCTCCACCAGGCGCTGGTAGGCCAGTCACTACAAGACTACTTGTGGCAGCCTCACAGGCTGGAAGCTTGATTGGGAAGCAGGGTTCCACTATTAAGTCTATTCAAGATACATCTCATTGCACTATTCGAGTAATTGGAGAAGGTGCCTCACTTTAACTTAGATATCCGTGTCTTGTGTTGTTTCCTTGAGAATCTGTCAATCTCGCTACTGATCCACTACCGCTAGTCATTTGCAGTCCCTAATGCCTTTTAATGTTGTATAATCTATAGGTATTTCAAGAGAAATTTGGGTCTGTACATATCCTTCTCTAAAGTTTTTCTACAAGGAATAATATATGTTAATCTTAAAATGACAGAAGGGAGGGATGGCTTAGTGGAAAGGGCCCTCCGTCTCCAACTAGGAGGTTGGTAGTTCTAGTCACTAAGGGAGCGAAGTATGAAAAGCCACACTTGGCTCCGTTGAGTGGTTTGGGGTGTGTGTGGTTTGCTCTAGCAAAAAGAGAAAACAGACATGCTTGCTTAATATGGTGTAGGATTTTTGTGAATAAGCTGTAGGGTCTTTGATAGCCCGGGTCGACTTGCTAAAAAGTCTTATTCATGTTTGATTTATATGAACATATTTTAACTATAAACTTTGCTTCTAGGATCCAATTTGTTTTTGGACCCCTCGAAGGCTTCTTGGAAATCTTCTCAACCCCTACCCTTTTAACCTCCTTAAAAGGACTTCATTGAGATCTTTTAATATTTAATGGACTTGCTAGAGACTAGACGTTCCTTAAAAATGGGAAATGCCTACCTTTTGAGTGTGGTTTGGACTATTGATTTATGTAATTGGAAATAACCAATTAGGTTTACAGCGAAGCCTAGATTCCCCACCTTTTCCTGTCTTTATTTGAACCTCTGCTATCTCGAGCTGATTTTAGGGGTGGGCACATGGGCTCCTAAGAGGATGTGAAGCAAACTAACACTGGTACAAGTTGATCTTTAATTGTTATTGGCAATTATTTTTCTTTTAGAAATACTCCATTTTAGAAATTTTATTTGACTAGTGAGCACTAGAGAATTTTGTGCATATCATTTCTGAGTTATTGAAATAAACAAAAACCAAGATAAGGATAATTCCAGATGTTGAAATTTTGGAAACCTGGATTGGGGTAGTCAAAAGAGAGAAGAATAAATAGAAAAAGCAATGGAAGAACAATTGGAAGAATAACACATAAGTTTCTGGGTCCTTCTGGTTAGTTTTCCTTTGTCTATTGTTTACTTCTTGAATTATATGAATTATAAACAAAGGACTGTTTCTTATTAAAAGAAGACTACGTCGTGAACTTGGTAAAGCTCAAAAGCTGACATGTTATGTTGTTTGTTCTGAAGTCAAATGGTACACAGTTTTGTGTCTTATTATAACTTCTCAATTAAAATCCCCTTTTCCTTCTGGATATGTAATTTAATGTTTAATTCCCATCAACTGGATTCTGCAGAGCACCTTCCAGCTTTTGCCCTTCCTGATGATAGTGTTGTTGAGATACAAGGAGAGCCCGCCGGGGTGCATAAAGCAGTTGAAATGATTGCTTCACATCTCAGGAAATTTTTAGTTGATCGTAGTGTCATTGGGGTATTTGAGATGCAAGTAAGTCTACTGCTGGTTTCAGTGGATTTTGGCCTTTCTAATAATACTCTTTGAAATTATGATTCTTTTTTTTCTGCTCAGATGCAAATGCCAAATGCTCGTTCAAACCAGAACATGCTTCCATCTGGACCTTCTCAGTCATGGGCCCCTCCACCATCTGGTTTTCCTGCAAATGCTGGGGGTGGACCTGGTTTTGGGCCCAACCCTCAGTATATGCCGCCTCCACGGCAATTTGATAGTTATTACCCACCGGTAGACATGCCTCCTTTTGAAAAGCAGCCTCGTCAGGCCCCGCCTCTTTATGGTAGAGATGTTTCAATGGGAACTCATGGTACAAATGTGCAAACACAACAATCCATGGTTACAAAGGTGTGTTATTTGTATGCATTCAATCTTTTGAATGCAACTACCCAATTTACACATTTTCTGCTAACTTAAGATAATTCGGGAAGGAGGATTCTGATCTTGATTAAATAAAATCACCCAACAAGGTACAGAAAGAGGTGAGCCTATACATCATGCTATATATGTTGCACGTTATAAGAATCTGGTATCCTTTTGAGGATACTACCAAATAGATCCATCAAGTTGTTGCAAGTCTTGCTTTCTTTTTTGGCCTTTAATTCTTTTTATATAGAACTGCAACATTCTGCTTTCTGATGTTCTTTTCCCTTGATCCTTTTTCTTTAAAGGTCACACAAAACATGCAAATTCCTTTGTCCTATGCCGATGCTGTCATTGGGACCTCTGGTTCAAATATTAGCTATATTCGTCGGACCAGTGGTGCATCTATTGCAATCCAGGAAACAAGGGGTGTTCCGGGTGAGATGACTGTTGAGATAACGGGATCTGCATCACAGGTGCAAACAGCGCAGCAATTAGTTCAGGTAGTATCTGCTGATAATTTGATTATTGAGCTTCAATTCACCTTTGCTGTGGGTAATATTCTGTCTGTGGATAGGGACAGTGATCTTGTTTGGAATATCACTGGTGGTGCCCCCCTTTTTTTTGTTTGGGGGGGGGGGGGTGTTATGCACTATATAAAAACGTGGAAACAACTTAATTGTTGAAATGTGTTTGAGTTTTTACCACCCTGCTTTTGGTGCAGAATTCTATTGCTGATGCTGCCAGCTCAATGCAGAACACTGCCGCTGGACCACCTTCCCAAGGTTATAATCCATATTCTCAAGGTCCTGTATACACTTCTTCATCTAGTGGCACTGGCCATACACCTGGCGCGGATTATGGTTCCATTTATGGATCCAGCTATGGTTATTGATGGATATCTGACTTAGACCAGTCATGCTGACACAATCATGAGATCTGAAGACATCTGCAGTGGGAAAGTTTTGTTGTTAGTTAGGAGGTGTATCATGATTAGTCGTAGTGGAGGATTGGATGCATTAGGTATTGAGGTGGAATTACTGGTTTAGCATTAGTCATTTACATTCGATTTTGAAATGTTTAATTACTGGTATATTGCACTCAGTACAGGGTTACGTTTTACTCGGTTTGACAGACGCTATGTGATCAATATAACTAAAACAAATTCACATTTTTATGGGCATGGTGCTCATAGGTGTGTTATTAATTAGCTAGATGGCATTATTTAGTCTTTTGTAGCTATTCTAAATTTACTTCATGTGAGTTTTGTGTTGTGATGGCTCTCTCTGTGCATGTGCTTTTACATAAGGGTTTGCAGAATTATTTTAAGGGATAATGCATCTGTATGGTTCATGATCGCTGTTTTTGTTGAATGACATGTAAAGGTTTAACTCACGTTTGTATCAGAATTTTCAATTCTATGATGGTATCTCGTTTTCAGCGTGAAATACTATTATTTGTTTCGACGTAATGATTGGCACAAAGTATAGGGGGTTAACCGGACCACTAACGCAGGGAGTCTAAAGGAGAAAGACTGTATTGGACTAAACGAGTGCAAGTTGATGCAAACCAGAAGAATTTAATTTGACTTTTTGTGACAAGATAATTGTCGAATTTTTTATGCCTCCTCAACTGTTATGATGTACTAAAATCTGATACGGTATTAATACACTTGGATGACGCACTGATGCTCCATTCCTACTAATAGCAGCCAGATACTGTGAATCTCTTCCAGTATGTCCTTTGGGTTTACACAGGTGTTGCTTCACAGATTTTTCAAATGGAAGAGACGTGACACAAGAAAGGGAGGTACGAAAGAAGGGAAAAATTTATACGGAAGGGAGACGAGACAGAATTCAGCCCAACAATATTAATCATAAATGGTGACAACGGCCTGGCTCCATCAAAATACAACATGTCAATGAACATCACCCCTGATATTCCAGGTGGTCACAGATGTTGTAAGAATCAAAATACAGGAAGCAAGGCACAGCTCCTTTGGAGCAATCAGAAATATCATCAAGCAGGACGATCAAATTTCCTGCAAACACTAATGCTCAATTGATGTGCTAATTTCCTCTCATGCATGCAGGCAAATACAACGGACAGTATCTGGGCACTTCTTATTTTTTAGACCAAAACTGTCAATTCCACCACCGGCAAGGCAGCAACCTTAATAATACCGAGCATATCATAATGAGCAGGCTAGACCATCTCCAATTCAAGCATTTCTTTCCATGATGGTACATATGCCACAATCAACGTAACAGCTACAAAAATCTATTTGTCCCAGAAGACCATTTCATCTCTTTGAAGGAGCCGCAACCTTCTTTGCTGGTGCAGATTCAAGCTTAGGTAGCAGTTCTGATACCACCTTTTGCACGGAGACACGGTTCACCTGATGGTTACCATTTACAACCAATTTTGACAGCACAGTTAAATCCTGAGAGTTCACTTTATCATTCAGTACTTCATCCCAAAACTTATCATCCTCGTTCAAATTTGATTCCTTCAATAGTTCCAGGACCTTCCTCAAACTGGCAACATTTCTACCAGCACCACACCCCATAGCAGTTGCAGCACCCACCGCATTCGCAAGGGTTAACGTATAACTCAAAGGCAAGTCATGTATGAAGCCAAATGCAATTGCAGCCACGAAACTATCTCCACAGCCCACAGTATCTATAATATTGACCTATTACAAACAATGGGTAGATGAATTGCATGTATCAGATAGGATAAACATTTGCCAACATGTATATACCAAATTTGGGAAAGATGCACTAAACAGAAACTGTACGATTTCCACTTATTCCGAGTGGGAGAAAGGGAGAGAGAGGGAGAGAGAAGAAAGTTATGTTGTTTGGTCATTAATCAAGTGCTGCACCCTCTAAGTGGGGGTCTCTGAAGAAAGACCCCAAAGTAAAACAGAAATGTCTACAGGATAAGCTAATTAATGCAAGAGGGAACAAGTAAACTTCTGTTAAGAAGATGAATCGAGTAATTTTTCACAAGAAACAACATTTCCAATGGGTCAGGAAAATTGATACCTTGAAACCAGGTGCACAAGTTATGCTCGATTTGGTGATTAAAATTGAACCCTTCGGGCCCATCTTAACAATCACCCACTTCGTACAAGCTCCATTCTTGAGCAGCTCCTGGCCCGCCAAGATTGGGTCATCAATACCCGTTAAAGATACTGCCTGGAGAAGACATAGTGATTCAGATAAGTAACAGATATAAAAGAGTGAAGAAAGGGAAAGAGGGGATTACAGTAAAACCGTCCACTGATTTACAGGAAAGGAAGTCATAATTTCAGCAACATGACCAGAATATACAAAGTTTAAATTCAGCAACGAGGAAAAAGCCAACAAATCAGCTCGAACATCATGTTACCGTTGCTCAAGAGGTCAATTTTACAACTACAGTAAACCAACTCTTTGATACTAGGGATGAGGCTATATCCATGGATCAACCAAATCCTAGACCCTGCCAAATGGGGCCATTTTTGCCTTCCTTTTTGTTCTCACACGTCCTCTTTGTTTCCTCTACAACATATTAAATTTAAAATGTATATGAAAACGTAAAGTAGAAAGAGGTGGTGGTAGTGCAAGGAAATAGGTGCTACATAAAAGTGTTTTTCAAGTAACTGTGGGTTGTTTGCTTTAATTTTCCCCTTTGTACAGGCGATTTCTAATTTCTGATACAATTAAAGGTGCTTACCAAGTAACTGATCATTGTTTGGGTTGAAAATCAAGATATTAATACAGTTATAGTTTAGAGTATATCTAAGTTAGTAGTGAACATTCTAAATAGTTATTTCACAACCAAGGAATATTGGTAGCTAGGAAAAGCTTCTTACACTTTCCTTGTTTAGGAAACTTAACTTAGTCTACTGTTTCCTTATTTCATTAAGCTCCTATAAAGCTTTTATACATTTTTTTGAATCAAGTACAATTTTATTGATAAATGGGAAAGCTCCTGTACAGAAGAGGTATGCCAAAAAAGTAGAGAATCAACATAGAGATATGATTCTCTATGTAATGGATGGTCCATGCAATTGTGAATATTTGACTAAGAGGAAAATGGGAATATCACCCAGTTAAACCAATTTTCCCTCTCCCTAACCTTGTGATAGAATCAGATAAATTGTGAACAAAAGAAGGATATCATACAAAAGGGAAAAGGGGGCTACATTAGCCTACAAATGAAAAGAACTACACAGCCTGAGTGAGTATAACTTTCTTGAACTTGTTTATACCATACATATTAGCTGCTTCTGAGCTGCATAAAATTTTGTAAAATTTTCAAGCAGTACTTTCCAGATTCCAGTATATACCATAACTTAGCCAAATATGACATGTTAAGTAAGATAGCTTTTAGCTATCAGAAGAGCTCTTTCAAAATGAATAATTTAGCTCATTAAACTCGTAGGAAGAACTGGTTATATTTAACATCTTCAAATAATTGGGTTATATCTTATTAAGTCACACACCGAGATGCAGGACAGCAGAAGGCACGAGCAATAAACCCATCAATAAAAAAAAGAAAAAGAAAAAAAGAAGGCACAAACAATAATAAGTTACAACTTACAAGTGTGACCAAACAATTGTTAAGAGTATGACATACAAACCTCCTCTGAAGTCAGGAGAAGCACTTCACTCATCCTCAACAACTTGCCAAGTGCTCTTTTTTCTTCAGGTCTTCCTGCAAGAAGGCTCTTACCTCGTGGTCCAGGGTCAAAAAAGATAGATGTCCCAGATTCAACAGCACACTCAACAGCAGATTCAAGAAGGCTCGGGGAGAGCTCATCAAAGTCATAACCATTGCAAAACAGGATCTTCGATTGTCTAATGGCCATCTTTACCTCAGTAGATAATTTGTTCATCCAATTGAATGCAGGATCCACATTAAAATCTGCACGACTGGAAAACATTAAACATCTTAAAGGTTAGACTACTCTGAGAAACATCAAGTGGCCCAGACACTGAGCAAGCAAAGACACCTCAGATGGGAAGGGGAACAAAAAGAAGTAAAGGAAAAGAAAACTGGGAAAAGCAAGATTAAAAGGACCTGCAAAAACCATGTCTCTGCAAAGGGTCCACTAACACCCAGCATAGTAGTGTTTCATAGTCAGAACTTGGAAGATTAAGTGCTTCACTCTGCTCATTCATCCCAACAATACTAATCCCCTCATCACTAAGCACATCAATGAGGAAGCGTCCATATATTTCATCGCCAACATGGCCAATTGTGATACAATGAAGGCCAAGCCTTGCAGCTGCTATAGCCACATTACAGTTTCCACCTGCCTCCCAATACCGCTGAAGCAGAATTAAATTATCAGGATATCACTTTATATGGTTATGCAGATACAAGAATTGGAACAATATAAGCGGATTGATGCCAGGCAAATACCACCCATTCTTCAGCAGCACTATGCAATATGTGGTACCTGGACAATGCTTTAGTATTTCTACATTCCACTTAATTAAAGAGAGGTCTAGACACCATATATAGGGCTATATATCAAGAACTAGTGAATTGCACAAATTGCACAAAAGTTATTACATCCCAGAATTTTGCAAATGTTAAGAGATACAACTGAGGAGATCATGCCAGCTTTCAAAGACGATGATATCCAAGCACATAAAGTGCACATTTTACTTTGTTAAAATTAGTTGGTCCGAACCCAAACGGTGGTACCTAGACTTAATCATCAAGGTAGTTCATTTAAAAAAGAAAAGGAGCTCAACCATATTTGACCCACGTTTTCATTAGATGCCTTGTTAAAGTTTTTGATGCTCTAATAACTAGAGTTTCACAACTTAACTGTCTCATTGTTGATAAACTACTGGCAGCTAATGTCGTATATTCACCATATATTAATAGTTTTAAAGTCTGAAAATTATATATAATCATCAACTTAGATTGATTATTTTTTCAACTAACCAAAGATCCATATGAGTGAACTTGTTTGATAATAAGCATAAATAGGGGCTTTTGTTCTGGACAAACTAATCAAGTTTCATAGTACTCCTTGCATCCTAATTGTTTGTTTTGGAAGTTTTATAGGCTTTCTGATAGTATGATTGATATCATTTCATTTATATAAAACTTTCACAAACTTTCAAGACTTCAATTTTTTTTTATGACCGAGAAATCCCCGAGCAACCAGTGGCGCATGGTTGAAACCCGGTGGATAATGGCCCCCTCTACCCTTATCCACTTAAATACCAGGTTTTATTTGCCACAAGATTCAAAACCTTGACATCACCTAACCCAAGCATCACGTGATGTTCTCTACCAAACTAACTTTTCGAGAATAATTTTTAATACGGAAAAGGGCTAAAAATACCCCTATTGTTTGGTAAATGGTTTACTTTTATGCTCTATCCCCCTATTCGTCCAAAAATGCATACAACGTTATCTTCTGGCCTAAAATTACCCTCGCAACTGACGGAAATTTCCGTGGTACCTTTTTTAATGTGTTGGCAGCATGTAATTGGGCCACATGGCTCCTTTGTCCAGATGAAATTTAACCCGCTCCAATTTTAAACCGCCCGAACAAATTGAAAATATTTTAAACAAAAAAGAAAGAAAACTGAATCCTCACCCAACTCGTTTCCTCACCCACCCGTGTTGTCCACCTGCCGTCCTCCTCCTCCGTATTGTCCGAAACTTGGTTATTTTTAGGCAAGTGAATTTTGTTTTTGCCCTATTTTCTTTTAATACTTTTTACCTTTCTCTTTCCTTTTTTTTATTTTTTTATTTTCCATTTTCCCGTTCATTCTTCATCATCTCCGGCCAGATTCTTTTATTGAAAACAAAAAAACACCACTGGACTACCGCTTCTCCACCGTGGACTTGGATTTGTTAGAGACGGAATCGTCTTCTTCTTTAAAAAATTAATTCAATATTTCTAAATGGAAGTGGATTAGATGCAGAATATAATCATCAACTTAGATTGATTATTTTTTCAACTAACCAAAGATCCATATGAGTGAACTTGTTTGATAATAAGCATAAATATGGGCTTTTGTTCTGGACAAACTTATCGAGTTTCATAGTACTCCTTGCATTCTAATTGTTTTTTCTGGAAGTTTTATAGGCTTTCTGATAGTATGATTGATATCATTTCATTTGTATAAAACTTTCACAAACTTTCAAGACATCAATTTTTTTTATGACCGAGAAATCCCCAAGCAACCAGTGGCACATGGTTGAAACCCGGTGGATAATGGCCCCCTCTACCCTTATCCACTTAAATACCAGATTTTGTTTGCCACAAGATTCAAAACCTTGACATCACCTAACCCAAGCATCACATGATGTTCTCTACCAAACTAACTTTTCGAGAATAATTTTTAATACGGAAAAGGGCTAAAAATGCCCCCTATTGTTTGGTAAATGGTTTACTTTTATGCTTCGCCCCCCTATTCGTCCAAAAATGCATACAACGTTATCTTCTGGCCTAAAATTGCCCTCGCAACTGATGAAAATTTCTGTGGTACCTTTTTTAATGTGTTGGCAGCACGTAATTGGGCCACATGGCTCCTTTGTCCAGATGAAATTTAACCCGCTCCAATTTTAAACCGCCCGAACAAATTGAAAATATTTTAAACAAAAAAGAAAGAAAACTGAATCCTCACCCAACTCGTCTCCTCGCCCACCCGTGTTGTCCACCTGCCGTCCTCCTCCTCTGCATTGTCCGAAACTTGGTTATATTTAGGCAAGTGAATTTTGTTTTTGCCCTATTTTCTTTTAATACTTTTTACCTTTCTCTTTCCTTTTTTTTTCATTTTCCATTTTCCCATTCATTCTTCATCATCTCCGGCCAAATTCTTTTATTGAAAACAAAAAGACACCGCTGGACTACCACTTCTCCACCGTGGACTTGGATTTGTTAGAGACGGAATCGTCTTCTTCTTTAAAAAATTAATTCAATATTTCTAAATGGAAGTGGATTAGATGCAGAATATAGAGATACCGGGGGGGTTGCCGGAGTTTGATTTTCCGACAAGAGTTTCAGCTTTGCCGACAAAACTCGAACTCTAACAGAATCATAATCTGGGTTTTGGAGCCGAAAATGGTGGTGTTTTGAAGGAAGAAGAAGGTATTTTGAGGCTTGACGGTGCGATGCAACTGGTTTTTGGAGTTGTTTTGGTGAGTTTACATAGCTATTTTCATGGTGGATAGTGGCTGGTCTCAGCTGGAGTTTGTGGTGGTTTTTGGTGGTGATTCGGGTGATTGATGACTAGTTTTAGAAGCTTGGTGGCTGCTGCATTTTATGAAGGCTGTAGCTACTTTTTTGGAGGAGAGTCGAGGAAGATGGAGGTTTTTACAGTGGGCTGGTCCAATAAACTGGGCGGGTTTAAATCTGGAGCGGGTTAAATTTGATTTGGACAAAGGAGCCACGTGGCTCAATTACGTGCTGCCAACACATTAAAAAAGGGACCACAAAAATTTTCGTCAGTCGCGAGGGTAGGGGGAGCTTTGCCGGAGTTTGATTTTCCTGCAAGAGTTTCAGCTTTGCTGACAAAACTCATACTCTAACAAAATCATCTGCTGGGTTTTGGAGCCGAAAATGGTGGTGTTTTGAAGGAAGAAGAAGGTATTTTGAGGCTGGTTTTGACGGTGCGATGCAACTGGTTTTTGGAGTTGCATTAATGGAGGTTTTTTGGTGAGTTTACATAGCTATTTTCATGGTGGATAGCGGCTGGTCTCAGCTGGAGTTTGTGGTGGTTTTTGGTGGTGATTCGGGTGATTGATGATTAGTTTTAGAAGCTTGGTGGCTGCTGCATTTTATGAAGGCTGTAGCTACTTTTTTGGAGGAGAGGCGAGGAAGATGGAGGTTTTTACAGTGGGCTGGTCCAATAAACTGGGCGGGTTTAAATCTGGAGTGGGTTAAATTTGATTTGGACAAAGGAGTCACGTGGCCCAATTACGTGCTGCCAACACATTAAAAAAGGGACCACAAAAATTTCCATCAGTCGCGAGGGTAATTTTAGACCAGAAGATAACATTGTATGCATTTTTGGACGAATACATGGACGGAGCATAAAAGTAAACCATTTACCAAACAATAGGGGTATTTTTAACCCTTTTCCGTTTTTAATATTTTCTTCTATCGTCCTAATATAATATATAAAGTCAAATTCATATATATATAAACAGCACAGAGAGAATACTTGGTTTCTACAGTAGCACCAATAACCTTGTGAACCCAGAAAAGTTTTTGCTACTACAAACCCATAACAACAAACAAACAATAACAACTAAGCCTTAGTCCCAACTTGTGGATTCAACTATATGAAATCCTCACCGACCATATTACTTAATATAAACTCATCTCAGACTAATACTATACAAAATAAAAATAAAAAGTACTCTAGAAGTTTTTGTATTTTGCACTGGCATATAAATCTCTGAAAGTCTAATCAACTCCTAGAAAAGCATAGGGCGTAAAGTAGAAGTGCTAACATGATTAAAACTCATTCTCAACTAATAGATCTCGCTTATCATATAGATATATTTGTTCCACTGAAGCAACAAATACGAATTAAAGTCTAATTAAGTAAGAAAAAATCTGGAAAAAAGAAAAAACAATCGCCTTTCTTTAAATTTAAACTTGTATGTTGATTAATGAAAATAAAAACGAACCTTATCGGGAGGGGATTTGGATAACTGTTCCATATAAGCCTTACGGTGTTCTAAAGGCTTAGGAGGTAACTGAGGGACATTGAGAACAATATCGATACAGAGATTCCCAAGAGTGGCAATATCAACATCTTTGACAGCAGTGATGCTTCTGAATTTGTCATCGCCATTGTTGAGAGAGTTAGGGCGGAGTTTAGGGACGGCAATTTCGACGCCTTTGCAGTTGAAAAGATTCTTCCTGAGTGGGGCAATTACAAAATTAGGGTTTTGGGGAAATAGATTTGGAGATAATAAAAAGGCATGTTTGTGGTGGGTAAGGGTTGCAGAATTGGAAGAAGAAGGTGGTTTGAGGGATATGGTGGCGTAATGATGCATTCAGCTAACTCTCTCTCTCTCTCTCTCTCTCTCTCTCTCAGTCACTGCTCTCAAACAAAATTTCAGTTTGACATTTGTAGGAAGAGAGAAAAGTCAAAAAATGGAGATGGTACTAATGAACAAGAATTAGAGTGTAGAGAGTAGACAATAAGGCAAAATTGGAAATGGGACTAGGTGGATCGGATAATAGTGTGTGGAGGGCTAAATGAAGATAGCACTAAGTGAAAGGGACACCGGACCCGGAATAGGAAAAAAGAAAAAGAAGACACAATACGTAGGAGATTGTTAATAAACCAAAATTTATGTTACTATTTAACTTGACGTTTAATTAAAAGAAAATCATTACTCAAACATGAACTTTGATTGGGTACGGAGTTTAAGAAAATAGAAAAACTTTTTAACTTCTGACACATATATTTTGTATGACTATAAATCATTGTATAAAGATAAAGGAAAAAAGTCTTTTTTTTTTTGCACAGATTAAAAAGAAAATAGATTCACGTAAATAAATTTGAGAGTATATCATATCATATCATTTTATATTTTATATCACAAGTGTGAAGACCCTGCGTTAAAGTCAAAATGCTAAAATGACCATATAAAGTTAAATGACTATTTTGCCCTTCAACCAAACAAAAATATTTTGTACAAAGATGTAAATCCACATTCTAATAAAATAATAAATTATTCCTAAACATGGCTTGAAGATTCACTCTGGCAAAGTCCTCCCTGGGTATCATTCTCAGCCATGTCATGCAGTATATCAAATTGCCCGTCGAGGTGCGCAAGCAGATTGATACAATTCAAAGAAATTTCATCTGGGGCACCATAACTATCAAGAGGAAAATGCAAAACTGATTTTAGGAACTCTGCTATCCATTCAAGCCTAGCCTGGAGGATGTATAATAACCCTAATACTTTGTGGGCTAGAGTACTCTTCCATAAGTACTGTACTGCAAGAAATCCAAGCAGGCACATAGTTTCTGGGACTTGACAGAGTGTCAGAAATGAGTGGATAGTGTGCAGTAAAGCTACTAGGTGAATAGTATATTCTGGGGACAGAGAGAGTTTCTATAATGATAGATGGATTCCAAACATGGAACCCTTTAGGGAACTTGTCTGTGGCCCACTGAACAAGGGAGAGGACAACCTGAAGCTCTCCTCCTGCCATTTTAATGGAGAATAGAACCTCCAAACCTCTCCTTCACATTGACCGATAATGCAGTGACCACCATTAACAATACTATCATTAATGCCAAATCTGATAGAATGGACATGTTAGTCTAGAATTTAACTTGTAATGGTACCTTCTCTATCAAGACAGCTTACTCCTTCATTGAAGGTCAGCAGCCCCACCAGGAAAACAACACTAGGAAGCATTTCATTTGGATCTGGAATCTAAAGATCCCCAACAAAATCAAGTTTTTTTTGTGGCTTATGATACATGGAAGACTCCCAACTAGCCAATACCTGCACTCAAGGAGTATTAACATAAATCCCACGTATTTTTTTTGCAATAAAGAGGAAGAAACCATAGGACACATGTTCCTTAGATGTGATAATGTGAAGCCTTTTTGGGAGGCCCTCTCTTTGCAAAGTACCAGTAGTGTATGTATATATAATATTGTTACATCTCACCAGCAGTGAGAAACTATCTTTCATAAGGTCAACCAGCAAAAATTCAATAACATACTAACATGGGGCCAAATGCTTCCTTTCTATCTTTGGAAAATTTGGCTAACTAGAAACAACAACTATTTTAACAAGAGAAAGGAGCCTATCTCCTGTAGCCACACAATAGCTAAGGCAGTTGAGTTCCTACATGTAGCTGGTGATTGCTTATCTAGGAGCCCTAAGTAAGTTATTAGTGTCAAATGGGAGCTACCGAACCCATGAACTTACAAGCTTAATACAGATGAATCAAGACTCCTAAAGGGCAACAGAGTGGGCATGCGAGGGATAGTGAGAACAGCGATGGGACTGAGTAATAGGTTTTATTGGAAGACTTACAAACACAAATAACACCCATGCATAATTAACAGCTTTTATGCAGGGATTAATACTGCCAGCATCGAACAACTTCATTCCATTGGAAGTGAACTTAGACTCAACAAAGGTAATCCATATCATTAACAAAGGTCACTTGTTTTATGATGCTATGGTATGTAAATGCAGGTTAATGCTAGCAGCACTAGGGCATCCACCCGTAAAACATGTATACAAAGAGGCAAATAGGGTGGCTGATGCACTAGCGAAGGAAGGAGTAAAACAACAAGGGCCAAAGAATAACTTTTTGGTAGTTTCTCCTGTGTTTGTCAATGAAATACTATAGGCAGACATCCTAGAAACTATTTTTGAAAAAAAAATAATCGAGTGTAACAGTATCAATGAAGAAAAAAAGATTTTTTACCCCAACGACAAAGGAACTTAAGGGCGAGGTATTTTCGGGGACTAGCCCGCTTCCCATTACTCAATAGGGCAATTTCTCACACATAATTAAGGGAACCGTTGAAAGGTGACCGACTTAGTGAGCCGATGAATTGTCGGAACCAGTCCTACATTTTGTCTTTGTGGACCAAGGAGAAAAGGGGCTCGCGCGGGAAAAGGAGTGAGCAATAGACTACTCTTTATTTTTGGGCGATCACAAATGTCGCACCGCAATCTATTGTAAACAACCTTAACTAGTTAATATTAGTATCTTGTTACCAAAAAAAGTGAAAAAGTTTAATTGGGTAGTTAATAATTTTTGAGTTCTTCAAGCACATGAAATTAAAGTTGAACCTGCCATTTACACAATATTAACTAAAACAATTTGGTTCTCTTCCACTTCTCAGATTAATGTTTATTAATATGCATTAATACCTTATAATTCGAGGTAAAAGACTTTGCTAACTATGTCTTATAATTTGGACAAAAGATTCCCCAACTATCTTTTCTTTTACGATCCTGAAAGAAATCGATCATCCACCCCCACTTTCCTAACACTATGACTAATCCTTATACTTAATCTTGCAAGGTTTATTTTTTGGGACTATATGTAAAATATTGTTGAATTTTTGTGGATTAGAGTTCAATTTTTTTTTTTTGCAATATTGTTGATTTAATTTGGCGATTTCAGATATATTAATTTTTTCAAGGGTGAAATTTTGACCAAATTTTGCTTCTTTGCAGGTACGTCAAATACATATTACTGCGGAAAAATATTCTCTGCAGAATTATATGTAACATAAATCTATCAGTAATTTTTGGGTTGCTTAATTAGGATGTATACTTTAAACACTAAAACTCTAAAAGGTAATTGTCCCATAACTTGATTTGTTTTTGTAAGCTCTTGACTATGGTGCTTGTACGCTTATTAATTAGTATTAGTACTAACATTTTTTGAAAAAATTTACCTCTGTTAAATTATTTTTAGTTAATTGGTAAAATTCCCTTTGACTTTTTTTAGCAACATCATGAAGCACTTTGGCAATGAGTTTTATTTTTGAACTTTCGCCTAATTGAATACCATCGATCTTAATCGATACTAATTTTAGGATTACATATAAACCAACATATTTTGTCTATTGGTTCAAACTTCTACATAAATACATACAAAATCATATAGCTAAACTACAATCTGAATCAAGTTAAGGGTTTAACTAAAAAGCAAAAGTGAACGTGATGCTAATGAAGTAATGGGCAGGCGGAGAGTAATGTCAATAGGAATAATTTGACGGAATTTGGCAGCAACTTTTACTAGTTGGGATTCACTTTCGCCACCAGCCTAAACCGTCCAGTTGGGATTCCCAGAATCTTTGGACCCAAAATGTTACTATCATTAAGCTAAAGATGTCTGAGAAGGTTGTTATTCAAATATTTCTTTTCTTGATGCAAAAGTTCGGACTGGTTATTATATGGTATTCCATTGTTGTGCAGTGATATGACGGAACCAATTCTCAATGCGATTTGCAGCTTAGAATAAAATTTGTTTTTATTTTTTGAATTTTAATATAGTTAACAGTAGAGTAAGAAAAATCCAACTAGACAATTCTATAAATGTTTAGAGAGAAAAAAAAGCCTACAGCCTGCGCGAGTCATTGCACTACCGCAATGATGCGTGAAAATTAAAATAGTACAAGAAAAATCAATAAATTAAAAGTTTACAAGAAACCGAGAAAACAAAACATTCATTCAGTCAAACTGCCAAGGTGAAGTTAAGTTATAATGATGGTATCAATGTTTTGACAAGTTTAAGGCCTGACTGATGAAAAGATATAATGCAACAACCATTTCTGGATATATTTAAGTTATACGCACGGACACTATAAGTTATAAAATAGAGTGGTTTGAACTAACTCCACCACTACACTTCAAATTAAGAGGTAATTTACGAGGATTGTACATAGATGTTCGTAATATACATCGGAAGACAGTAATAATTTTAAGGAAGATCTTTTCGTATTTAAAATTTATTTACATGTCAAAGATCGGATCTAAAACGTACCTGGTGAAGAGAGTCTTGTTTCAAAATTTCTTCGATAGTACGAAAAATCTATGAGTATCCACACCGAGACCGATCCTTGTTATCAACTCTTTGATCAATTAAACCCGCGAACAAATAGAACGAAAATACCGAGCTGAATTTTTCTCAAACTTTCAGCTTCAATGTAACGGTACGGGGAAACTAATTTTCCTTCTCAAAGTATGCTCCTTTTTTTTTTTATTTGTGCAGCGCTGCCAAACCTTTTGTACTCAGCTTCGTTTTTTACCGTGATTTATATATATTCATATATGTATAACGTAAATAATACTTTTCCACTAGGTTAAGGAAAAGTCAGAAGCCGTGATTTTCTTCTTTTGCAAGGTTTTTCCAAAATTGAACTTCATAGAATCTTTCTATTGGAAAATTGAATCCCATTCCAAATGGGTATATGGCAGCTAGCTGACACGTCCAATTCACGTTAGTCCAATTGGACTTTCACGTTAATTACTTTATCCAATTCAAAATTGGATTACAAGAATAAATTGATATTATATATACAACCTTTATATAAATCAATATTAATATATATCACATATATATTTTAATCAAGAGATACAATTCAATTTTCTATTTTAAATAGAAAGCTTCAATTAGTTCACAATATTAATTATATTCCATGTGCTAGCAAAGAATATAATAATATTTCATTTGGACTAATAATTTAATTTATTTATTTGACAAATAAATTTTATAGTTTAACTATCAAATTATAAAGTAATTAATTCTTTAGCAAAGATCAGAACACTCGTTAATATGCGACCCCATATGTTCAATACTAAACCGGTAGTAAATTAATCACATCAATATATTAATCAAGGGTGGTGTCTAGCAACACTCCTTAACGACCGGATAACATGAAGTATACAATTTACTCTCAAGAGCCTATAGAAGAATAATATAATAATTCCTTCTGTCCTTATAGGTTTGGGTCACCCTAGGATATGGTTCAACTGTTAAATCCTAATAGGCGACCAACTATGTGTTCATGTCGAATATAATCGACCATTGACGACCTAAGAAACTCTTTTATTCTTTCATTCAATTGCCCTGGCCAAGGTCTTAGTTTGGCCGTTTATAATTCATGACAACATGGAGCTTAAACTCATTACCAAGAGTTGACAGATTCTATCTTGATCAATCATTAATTCTACAAGCATTTAATCATACCCAATATCCTTTCAACTATTGCCCTAGGGCCATAGGTGTCTAGTATCAAAGCACAATAAATAATTTGTCAATTACTATGACGATTTCAGGTCAAAGAAAACTCTTATATCACATTCTTCAAGAGAATATCCTATTGACAGTTTATGGTAATTCTAACAATTAGGAATTATCCAATGAGTCGGTTCGATGATCATATCTGTATATGTATCATCTATCTATGTGATTTAGTTAATGAGATCAACTGATCTTTATCCAATAAAGACGATCACATAAATATTGATTTAACCGAATTACTAATGTCCAAATTAATAATACTATGATCAAGAACAAATTTAGATTACATTATAAGAAACTTTACTCTCATTATCATGATCTCCATCACAATGTCAAGTATCAAAATTTAATCAAGAACCTTATCAAGTTAATCAAATAATTAATAATAACTATGATAAAAGAATATCATATGTCATATTTTTTTTTATCAAATAATGTTCACAAAAATATGTTGAAATCATCAAATATGAGATTGGATCTAGGGCATATCTATTATATCCCTAACAATCTCCTACTTGCACTAGAGCCAATCGCCCTTGTACTTCATTCCCAATTTTCACTTGTGCTTGTCAAACTCTTTTGCACCAAGAGCTTTAGTGAATGGGTCTGGAGCATTTTCCTTTTCATCAACATTTTGAATCTAGACGTCTCCACATTCAATGATTTATCTTATCAAGTGATACCTTCGCAGAACGTGTTTGGATTTTTAGTGTGATTTTGGTTCTTTTGGTTGAGCAATGGCTCCAGTTGTAATGACCCAACCGGTCGTTTTGAGCTTTAGCGCATCATTCAGCGGTTTGCGGCCTTGAGTAGCTTCACTTCAGGTATTATGACTTGTACGCATGGTCGAAATTTAATTTCAGAAAGTTCAGAGTTGATTTGGAAAGAAAATTCTAATTTCAGAAGCCTTAAGTTGGAGGAATTGACTAAAGTGTGATTTTTGAGTAAACAATCTCGGAATTGGGATTTGAAGGTTCCAACAGGTTCGTATGATAATTTTGGACTTAGGCGTATGTCCGGATCGGGTTTTGGATGATCCGGGAGCGTTTCGGCGCCTATTGTAGAAGTTTACATTTTGGAAGAATTTCATAAAAAATGGGTTGAGGTATATTTCAATGTTATCGATGTCCGTTTGAAATTCTGAGTCTTGGAATAGCTCCGTATGGTGATTCTGGTATTGGGAGCGCATCCAGAAGTGGATTTGGAGGTCCGTAGGTCATTTTGGGATCATTTGGCGAAAGTTAAAAATTTGAAGGTTTTTGGAAAGTTTGACCGGGAGTGGACTTTGTGATATCGAAGTTGGATTCCGATTTCGAAAGTTGGAGTAGGTCCGTAATGTCGAATGTGACTTGTGTGCGAAATTTGAGGTCAATCGAACGTGATTTGAAAGGTTTTGGCATCGAATGTAAAAGTTTGAAGTTCTAAAGTTCATTAATCTTGAATTGGGGTGTGATTCATGATTTCGATGTTGTTTGGCGTGATTTGAAGGCTCGACTAAGTCCGTATTATATTTAAGGACTTGTTGGTATAATTGGTTGGGGTCCCAAAGTCCTCGGGTGGATTCCGGAAGATTAACAGATCGATTTTTAGACTTAAGAATTTCTGAAGCTTAATGCTTCTGGTGTACTCGCACCCACGTAACTTTGGCTGCAGGTGCGAGATCGCGGGTGCGGAGAATTGCTCGCAGAAGCGAGAATGGACTGGAGCTGGGGCAGCCGCAGAAGCGAACTGGAGCAGCGCACCTGCGGGTGTGCAGGAGCGAGGCAGCTGCCACTGGTGCATAAAAATGCGCAGATGCGCGAGAGCAGGTCGCACCTGCGATGCCTGCAGAAGCGAAAAGACTTCCGCAAGTGCGAGTTCTTGGTTGGACAGTGAGGACCGCAGGAGCAGAATTTGGACCGCACCTGCGGAGCCGCAGAAGCGGTCAGATCACCGCAGGTGCGTTGAACGTTGGGCAGTGTGTTCGCTTTAAATCGGGAGTTTGGCTCATTTTCACTTCATTTCGTCCATGGGAGCCGATTTTGGAGCACTTTTGGAGTGCCATCTTCATCAACTAGAATAGCGTAAGTGATTTTTTCACATTGTGAGTTAAATACATGGTTTGCACATGGATTCAAGCATGAAAATTGATAAAAATTGTGGGATTTTGAAAGAAACCTAGAAATTTATATTTTTGGATTTCGACCACGAATTAGGGCATGGAATTGAGAACAAATCATATATTTGAGTTCATGATGTTATGGGTAGTGGTTATCTTCCAAAATTTTTAGAATCCGGGTACGTGGGCCCGGGGTGAATTTTAGGAATTCTTCTATTTTTGTTGGAAATATCACTTTAATAGCTAAGATGTGAACTCTTGAGCATATATTGACTATTTTATATAACATTTGACTAGCTTCGATCGTTTGGCACCGAGTTGAGGATTTAAAGCTCAATTTTGGACCGTAAAGTAAGCTTTGAAACGAGGTAAGTCTCATGTCTAACTCTGTGAGGGGGAAAATACCCCTGGGTGTTGTATGGTGATGTGTGCTACTTGTCGTGGGGGCTACGTACGCGCGAGGTGACAAGAGCCCGTACGTATCTACATTCATGTTATTGTCCGGGTATGCTTAGGTTCACATCATGATGTAGCTGTACTATTTGAGCATTCTCTCGCCTATTAAATTCGTCTGTTTTACATTTCTACTTGAGACTAGACTTGTTATTGTAGAGACTTCACGAGTTCATGAATAGTCACCGAATAACTTTACTCCTCTCACGGCATGTTTCCGTGATATATATACTTAATTGAAAGGTTTTTGTTAAAGAAATTACAACTCACACGTTTATTCGTGAGTGGGGTCAAGGACCCATCAAAGCTTCTTATTCTTATGGGATCGGGCCGTTCGCCTCGGCAGGATTATGTATTTCGCTCTTATAGGATCGGGCCGCTCGCCTCGACAGGATTATGTATTTCACTCTTATGGGATCGAGCCGATCACCTCGGCAGAATATATGTACCACACTCTCATGGGAGCGGGCCGTTCGCCTCGGCAGTTTAATAGATGCATCTATGGTTCGTGCCGTTCGACCCTCGGCAGTGCACAATTTAAATATTTATGTTGGATCGGGGCGTACGCCTTGGCATTTTCTATATCATATCCTCATGGAATCGTGCGTAATATTTGGGAAGAAGCCAGTGTATCTGTGAGTTTTCTCGATTTGAGTTATGACAATCTATCTGATGAGATCCACTATATCTATATATATGCTCTGGTTAAGGAGGGAATTTCTAATGGAGAGCTTGAGTTCCTCGTAAAGAGGGGAATTTGTACCACGTGATTTATACTTGTTTATCTCACTTATTTACTTTGCCTTATATTTACTTACCTCTTTACTGTACCTGATGTTATTAGACCACTAGTGAGTGTCGATGTCGACCCTTCGTCACTACTCCTCCGGGGTTAGGCTAGATACTTACTGGGTACACGTAGATTACGTACTCATACTATACTTGCTACATATTTTTATGCAGGTACATATGTGACTAATGGCCTTGTGAGAGCAGAGACGTGTATGCATGCGGGGACTTACATGAGCTGCATTCTATATTACGGCCCGCAACCGACAGAGTCTCCTTCAAAGTATTTATATTTCTCCTGTCCAAATTTGTATTCCGGACATATGCTGTATTTTATTTTACATTCCTAGTTGATGCTCAAGCACTTGTGACACCGGATTTTGGGGTGATTATGGGTTGTTCTGTATTGAAATTGTTAAGAATATTATTATTTACATTGTGAATTCCATCTTTTACTATTTAATTGAAGGAAAATATGACTTCAAAAATATTAAAATGAGAACCAAATCAAGTATTTATTTTTGGCTTGCATGACAGCGGTGTCCGACACCATCACGACCTTTAATGGATTTTGGGTCGTGACAACATGGTATCAGAGCACTAGGTTTATTTAGGTCTCACGAGTCATGAGCAAGTCAAGTAGAGTCTTACGGATCGATATAGAGACGTTTGTACTTATCTTCGAGAGGCTACAGGGCTGTTAGGAGCACTTCCCTTCTTGATTCCTCATCGTGCGATTTGATTCCTTTGAGGCTTATGCCTTCATTTCCTTCCTACTCAATCTTATGCGACGTAAAGCGCTTGTTGTCAATTGGGAATCGAAGAATTTTAATGGTACTATATACGTGGGGCAGGGTGTTTCCCCCTATGCATTCGAGCAATTATTATTGTCTTCTTGCGGAAGGGTGTTCTATCATTTCGGCTCAGTGGCTATATTTCAGATAGTTTCGAGGCTATGCACAGGTTGCTATGATATTCATGAGTTATTATCTCACAATATTGATGTAATAGTAAGATGCTTGTCTATGTGTCGGGGCAGTGAATGACTTGAAAGGAGGATTTCTCAGCGCATGATGTAGAGGTTCAACGTTTAATCCCAGCAAAGGAAAGGTAATCGTACTATGATTGTTCAGGTTTGGGGTTGATGGAGTGATGAGGCTTGATATTTTTAAGGTGGTAGAGTTCCCAATTATGATGTGGTGTCATCGCCCTTGTTAAACGCATTAAGGTTTGCCGATGTTATAGTCTTCTTCAATTCGCCTTTGGGGCAGGGTATTATGGAATAGTGTCGGGGAAGAGGATGCTAGAGATCGCGGTGTGATTGGTGCATGATCGAATCGGTGTTCCTAGTGTTGATGGTTTGAGAAGGATGATCTTCAGAACGGCTTTAAAGTTGGTAGTGATCTATTGGTTCAAGTGCTACAGACACAGATTTTGATTTAAGGCAACGACTGGGCAGCGGAGGATGAGGAAGGACATGTGGAAGGTGTCTTGTAGTGGTTAAATTTCTAGAAGGCCAAATGTGAGAAGCGGAAGTCGAGTAGTTGCTTAAAGGAGAGGGTTTGACCAAAGTGGGAGAGTGGCAGAGTATCATATGGGTTCTGTGGTAGGATAGCTACACGCCTTGGGGAAAGTTTAGAGGTCTACAGACTAATTTGGAATATTGGCTGCTATAATGAGGAAGGTTGGATATGACAGAAAGGAGTTACTTGTTATGAAGAGGGATGCAACATGACTTCGGATATGAAATGTATTATCGCACCATTAGTTGATGTCAATGAGGAGTGAACAGACTTGTACAACTGGTGAATGAGCACGGGATCATGATGGTTTACTGATTTCGTGGTGTTGACGGAGCTTCTACGAAGAATTCTACTGGCTATCCAGTAAGCGGTCGAATATGTGAAAATGGCTAGTGATTCAAAATGTTCACAAAGTGTTTAACAGGAGGATTTTGAGAAATTTTGCAGGTCGATTGTGCAGGATCATATCTATGAGGAAGGAGGAATGTTGGTGGGTTCCGGGGTTATGTAGTTGTATCTTCAAGCTAAGTGGGAGAACCCCACCATCTACGATTGGGTTGCATGGTTGCCTACTTGTGAGGTTTCTGGTTATCGGCATATTGGTGGGTTATTACGACTAAAAAAAGAAACAATCAGTGGTAATTTGAGCAAAGGATTGGAGGAATGTGTTCTATACTTGGGCCTTATCGGTTCATGTTCAGTTTTGAGAAGACTCAGAGTTTCTACTTCAGTTTTTCAATAGCTCCAACTACCTCCTCTACCTCAAATTGAGATCCTTTTGCTTGAACAAATACTGAATGTTCCGATGATCCGTGAAGACCTCACACGATACGCAGTAAAGATAGTGCCTCCAAATCTTCAGCGCATGAACAATGGCTGCCAACTCTAAGTCATGTACATGGTAACTTTTTTCATGAACCTTCAACTGTCGCGACGCATATGTAATCAGCCTGCCCTCCTACATCAATACCGCACTGATCCCAACACGGGACGCATCACAATATACCGTATAAGATCCTAAACCTGTGGGCAATACCAACACCGGCGTTGTAGTCAAAGCAGTCTTAAGCTTCTGAAAGCTCGCCTCACACTCGTATGGCCATTTAAACGGGGTACCCTTCTAGGTCAACCTGGTCAACAGGGTTGCTATAGATGAAAACCCCTCCACAAATCGACGGTAATAGCCCGCCAAACCCAAGAAACTCCTTATCTCCGTAGCTGAAGTGGGTTTAGGCCAGTTATGAACTGCCTCAATCTTCTTAGGATCTACCCGAATGCCCTTTGTTGATACAACGTGCCCCAAGAAAGCGACTGAATCCGACCAAAACTCACACTTTGAAAATTTAGCATATAACTGGCTGTCTCTCAGCGTCTGAAGTACAATCCTAAGATGTTGCTCATGCTCCTCTTGACTACGGGAGTAGATTAAGATATCGTCAATAAACACAAGCACAAAGAAGTCCAAATAAGGCTTGAACACTCGGTTCATTAAATCCATAAATGTTGCGGGGGCATTTGTCAACCCAAAGGGCATAACTAGAAACTCATAATGCCCGTACCGAGTCCGAAAAGTTGTCTTAGGGGCATCGGATGCCCTAATCCTCAACTGATGGTAGCGAGATCTCAAATCAATCTTCGAAAACACCTTGGCACCCTGAAGCTGATCAAATAAGTCATCAATCCTCGGCAATTGATACTTGTTCTTGATGGTGACTTTGTTCAACTGCCGGTAATCTTGCAACTGCTCCTTCAATTCTTTCAACTCTGGCGGGGCCATACGATATGGCGGAATAGAAATAGGCTGAGTGCCTGGAACCAGGTCAATACAGAAGTCGATATCCCTGTCGGGTAGAATCACCGGCATGTCTGCAGGAAATACCTCTGGAAACTCACGAACAACTGGTACTGAATCCATGGAAGGAACCTCCGCACTAGAATCGCGAACATAAGCCAAATAAGCTAGACACCCTTTCTCGACCATACGCCGAGCCTTCATATAAGAGATAACCATGCTGGTAGAATGGCTAGGAATCCCCCTCCACTCTAATCGAGGAAACCCCGGTAAGGCTAAGGTCACCGTCTTAGCATGACTGTCCAATATAGCGTGATAAGGTGACAGGCAATCCATAACCAAGATAACATCAAAATTGACCATATCGAGAAGTAGAAGATCTACACTAGTCTCAAGACTCCCAATGGTGACCACACACGAACGATAAACACGATCTACAATAACATCTCCCACAGGTATGGACACATACACAGGAACACTCAAAGAATCGCGAAGCACAATCAAATATGAAGCAAAATAGGATGACACGTAGGAATAAGTAGAACCTGGATCAAATATAACTGAAGCATCTCTACTGCAAAGTGAAACAGTACCTGTGATAACAACGTCAGATGACTCAGCCTCAGGCCTGGCTGGAAAAGCATAACATCGGGGCTAGGCCCCACAACTCTGAACTACATCTCTAGGACGGGCCCTAGCTGGCTGGCCTCCACCTCTAGCGGTCTGACCTCTACCTCTAATGGCATGACCTCCACCTCTAGCTACCTAACCCCTGCCTCTAGTTGGCTGAGTAGGCGGTGAAGTACCCGGTGCCGGGACCATGGCAAGAGAACCCTGATGTTGTGAGTTGCCCGATGCCAGAAGGCAAAATCTAGCAATGTGCCTCGGATCACCACAAATATAACATGACCTCGGCTGCTGTGACTGCTGACCCTGAAACTGACCCTGTCGACCTGAGTAACCACCCTTAAAACTCTGGAGCGGAGGTGCACCAATAGAAGCTGGTGGTTCACTGTAGGCTAGCTGATCGAAATAAGGCATATGAGGGCCACGACCACCTGAGGCACCGTGAGATGCTTGGAGTGCTGAATGAAACGACCTGGGAGGATGGCCTCTACCAAAAGTACCCCTGCCTCCAAATGAGGCACTACTAAACCCCCCGGAATGACGTGGTCTCTTGTCAGACCCCTGACCTCCTTGAGCAAGAACCATCTCGACTCGCCTGGCGACATTGGCAGCCTCTTGAAAAGAAATCTCACTCCTAGTCTCCTTAGCCATCTGCAATCTGGTAGGCTAAGCAAGTCCGTCAATAAACCTCCCCACCCTCTCTCGATCGGTAGGAAGCAAAAGAAGAGCATGACGGGCCAAATCCAAAAAACGGGTCTCATACTGGGTAACAGTCATACTGCCCTGCTGGAGACGCTCGAACTGACGACAGTGCTCCTCTCTAAATATGACAGGAAGGAACTTCTCAAGAAATATCTGAGAGAACTGGTCCCAAGTAAGAGTAGGCGACCCTGCTGGTCTGATCAATACAAAATCCGTCCACCTTCTCTTGGCGGAACACGTCATTTGAAACACAGTAAAATCGACCACATTGGTCTCAACTATACCCATGTTCTGCAATACTTCATGGCAGCGGTCAAGATAATCATGTGGGTCCTTAGAAGGTGTACCACTGAAGTGAACTGGAAAGAGCTTGGTGAACTTGCCCCGCCTCAATAAGCCCTCAGAAGACATAGTTGGTCCATCACCGACCTTTGCTGCAATAATCGGCTGAACTACTCCGACTGGGTGAGCTGCTGGAATCTGATACTGGGGAGTCATCTGCTCCGGAGTGTGGGTAGCAGGAGTCTGTGCTCCTCATCCATCTTGAGAGACGGTTGGTGCCATGGGGAATGCGCTAGTCTGGGCCACACTCTCCATAAGGCCCACCAAACGGACCAAAGCATCCTGAAGCACTGGGGTGGCAATGAACCCCTCTGGAACCTGAGTTGGTCCGGCAGGAATAGTCTAGGCTGGAACCTCCTTGTCAAACTCTACCTGAGGCTCCGTTGTTGGGGCTGCTGCTCGGGCTCTGGGCTGAGCCCTACCCCTGCCTCAGCCTCGACCTCTGCCCCTCGTAGGAGCTGCTACTGGAGGCTCTGGTTGCTGATCAGCTGAAGAAGCGGTACGTGTTCTCGCCATCTGCGAGAGAATAAGAGTAGAAGAGTTCAATCAATATTGAGGAAACAAAATCGCATGACAGAGAAGAATAGAAGTGAAATTTGTTCCTGAACTTCATAGCATGTGGGAGATAAGTACAGACGTCTCTGTACCGATCCCCCAGACTCTATTAAGCTCGCTCGTGAATTATGAGACCTAGGCAACCTAGTGCTCTGATACCAACTTGTTACGACCCGAAATTTCCACCGTCGGGATCGTGATGGCGACTACCATTTCACTTGCTAGGCAAGTCAACGTTAGAGAATTATTAAGCCAATCCTTATTCAATTCAGTAAATAACGGCAAATAAGCTAAAATGAAATACAGCGAGTGCGGAATAATATAAAAACTTCATTAATTACTACCACCCGAAACTGGAGTCACGATTCACGAACTTCTAGGATTTACTACAAGTAAATGTCTGAAAGAAATACAATTGTTTGAATGAAAGAAACAGTAAAAAAGAACTGAAAGATAGACTGGGACTTCAAGGACTCCGAACGCCAACAGATCTATCTTGAGTCTCCGATGAACCAGTCTGAGCTGCTACGCTCTCGATCAGCTGGGACCAATACCAAAATCTACACAGGAAGTACAGTATCAGTACAACCGATCCCATGTACTGGTAAGTGTCGAGCCTAACCTCTACGAAGTAGTGACGAGGCTATGACAAGACACCTACATAACAAACCTGTGCAATTTAACAGTATATGTACAAATAACAGCTAAACATGTACTATTGGGAGGGGGGACCTACTGAGGGGAATACGAGATAGAGAACTACAGCAGAATGGTAATTTAAACAGCCGATATACTATGAACCAATAAGAACAAGTAAACACAGTAAAGGAAAAATGCACGGCATCACCCTTCATGCTATTACTCTCAACCTCACCATAAAATCAATAGAAATGGCACGACATCACCCTTCGTGCATTAACTCTCATAACATGGCACAACATCACCATTCGTGCATTAACACTCACAATATGGCACGGCATCACCCTTCGTGCATTAACACTCATAATATGGCACGACATCACCCTTTGTGCATTAACACTCACAATATGGCACGGCATCACCCTTCGTGCATTAACACTCCCCCTTACCATAATGCAATAAAGAAATAACAACAGGGAGATATAATAACAAGTATAAGCCTTACTTCAACATTTGGTTCCACAATATCAACCTCAACTTCGGAGTCAATACTCAATTATCATCAGAAGATCCGTAAACATGACAAGAACGATCAATTTAATAATACTAGTCTAAACATGGATAATGTGAATAAAATAAGCCATAATTGCAAGAAACCAAGCCCTCGCCTGCATGCTTTAACCCGACTACAACGCATAAGTACTCGTTACCTCACATATATATTGTTCCACAACATTTAAACATGCAGCAAATAAACAAACAAGTTATATTCCCTCAAGTCAAGGTTAACCACGACACTTATCTCGCTCCGAAGACCAAACTCAAAGCTCAATCACGGCTTTTTCTTTCAAACAAGCCTCCGAACTAATAGAATCTAGAAATTTACCAACCAAACAATTCAAATTAAGCCTTAGGAACTACCCACGATTGTAAAGAATTCAATTTAGGCCATTATTGAAAAAGTCAACAAAAGTCAAAATTCGGGCCCGCTTGGTCCAAACCCGAAATTCAGACCAAAACCTGATTACCCATTCACCCCCGAGTCCGGTTATGTAATGTTTTTTTGGAATCCGACCTCAATTTGAGGTCTAAATCCCCATTTTTCAAAAATCCCTAATTCTACCTAAAACCCCCCATTTTCACCATGAAAACTTTAGATTTTAGATTGAAATCTTACGAAAAATAGTGAAAGATTGAAAGAAACTAGTTTAGAATCACTTACTAATGATTTGGGGAAGAAACGTTCTTTGGAAAATCGCCTCTAGGGTTCTTGAGTTTGAAAATTTGAAAAATAAACCAAAAATCCTGTCTAAGTAATATTTGATCAGGTACAGATGTCGCATTTGCGACCTGGGATTCGCAAATGCGAAACTCTCCACACTTCTGCTTTCTTCGCAAATGCGAAGAATGGTTCGCAATTGTGAACAATGATCTCCGCAAATGCGACCATTTGATCGCATTTTGCGATCACTGTCTCCCTCTGTCCCTCTTCGCAAATGCGAACTCAAGCCTTCCCAGCTACTCTTCACAAATGCGAACCCATCAGTGGTCGCAACTGCGACGATTGACCTCGAAATTGCGAGGTCTGAGGCCTGCAATAAAACTGAAGCACACCAGCAATGCTCTAAGTCCAATTTTCACTTCGTAGCCTATCCGAAACTCACCCGAGCCCTCGGGGCTCTAAACCAAAAGTGCACACAAGTCTAAAAATATCATACGAACTTGCTCGCATAATCAAATCGCTAAAATAATACCCAGAACTACGAATTGAACACCAAATCAAAAAAAAATTGAAACTTCTATTTTCACAACCGGAAGTCTGAATCACATCAAACCAACTCTGTTTCTCACCAAATTTGACAGACAAGTCATAAATATGGTATTGGACCTATACCAGGATTCTGAAACTGAAATACGGTCCCGTTATCCAAAAAATCAAACTTTGGTGAAACATTTCAAATTCATTAAGCCTTTAACTTTCAAATTTCGACAAAGTCCGATATCTCGGGTTAGGAACTTCCGAATTCGATTCGGGGCATACGCCCAAGTCCCAAATCACGATACGGACCCATCGGAACCATCAAAATACGAATCCGGGTCCGTTTGCTCAAAACGTTGACCGAAGTCATTTCAAGTGAATTTTAAGACAAAATTTCATATTTTTCTTAGTTTTTAATATAAAAGCTTTCCGGAAAAACGTTCAGACTACGTAATCAAATCTTCTGTCTAGTGGGATAGGTATTTATAGTGAGTGAAAAGAATAACTAATGCACCTTTTCTGAATAGATCTGTCATTCTATAGAGATTAGATACACCTCTTCAAACAATGAACAGATGTCTCTTATTTTCCAATCTCTATAAAAGAGATGTATCCAATCTCTGAAAAAAGATGTCCAATTCAGAAAGTGTAGTGCCTTTTCAACAAGAGGCACGTCAAGCTTTGGATTACTCAAAATAAAATCGACAGTAGATTTATTTTTAATTAACATTCTTTGAACATCAATATTAATCTTCACAATTTCCTTTTTATATATACAGAAATTGTGAGACTTCCCTCCTTAGACGAGTTTCATTCAATCTCCTGTCACTTTATGGATTGTCAAACTCTCCAATCCTCACAAGTCGCAATCACACTCAGCATTAAAACCATAATTGTTTCTCATAATATTCAAAAACAGTTGGACTAGATAGTACTTTTAATGTGGCAATGATTATTGTTAGCTTTTTTATAAAATGTTTATTTGGAGAACAATCTTAAACCTAGAACCAGGGGTGTTCATAAAAAATCGAAAATCGAATCAAATCGACCAAAAAATCGATACTTTTTAGGTTTGGTTTGGTTTTGATTTTGAATTTTAAAAATCGATCAAATTTGGTTTGGTTTTGGTTTTAATAAAGAAAATAACCGAAAAAAATCGAACCAAGCCGATTAAAAAAGAAACTATTTAAATTTATTATTACACACACACACACACA
>AWOL01S0003196.1:99937-207437 GCA_000715115.1 Nicotiana otophora | reverse complement strand
GGCCAACCTGCCCACTTGACACCCATGTATTTAACAACCAATATTAATCTAAAAATAATACAAATTATAAAATGGACCCGTATGTCATGCTTAATTGCAAACCACCAAAAGGAAAAAGGGCAAAAAAAGGAAAAAGAAAACAAATTAGACCACGATTAATTAACGCAGAACGTAAAAACATAAGTAAAAAACAAGGAAAAAGGAAAAAAGAAGTGTAGAATATCAAGGATAGAGAAGTCAGCTATCGAGGTGGAAGCATTATGTCTTGTTTTATGCAAACAAGCAGGAATCTGAATTTCTGTTTGTTCCAACGGTCAGTCATTTTTTGGGACCAAAGGTTTTCTTCGTAATTTTCAGCCCGCCCCTTCATTCCTTTTTCGCCTATCCTTCTCCAATTAGTTGAATAATTAAATCATGATGGTGGTACTGATGATGGTGATTTTCATCTTTTAATATCCTCAATTTCTCTGTTAATCCATAGGTATGATCTTTTAATTTCCTTGTTAAAAATTACGTCAATTCATTTTATCATTTTCTGGGGTTTTATTTTATGTTTCGTTTGTTCTTCCATTTTATCGCATGCAAATGTGTGTGTTGTGGGTCAATTGTAATTTTTCATATTTGCGTGCATTATTGATTGTTTCCTATGGTTTAATTCCAGGGTCTATTGTCTAATACTGGATTTGCTGATATAGAATTGAGAAAGGGTGGATTTTTTTATATATGTGGTGAGTGATTGACATAAAATGGCCCCAAATAGGCTTAATGGATAGAGAAGATTCATATAACTGACCCCAATTAGTTTTGGATTGAGGAGGAATTATTGTTGTTGTTTTGTTTAGTGATTGATAAGTGCTCATTGGTTTGGTTCACTGGAAATGTAATGTGATTTGGGAAGTTGATTCTTTTTTGTGGCAATGGCTGCAAGAGGGATTTCACCTGGTAAACAGAGAAATCCGCGGGGATTTATGACAGTCTTGTCTTCTGCGGCTTGTGAATGGTTCTTGATGTTTATGTTATTTCTGGATGCGGCATTGTCATACTTGATCACCAAATTCGCCTGTTACTATGAGTTGCAGACGCCGTGTATGTTGTGCTCACGGTTTGATAACATATTTGGGGACAAGAAAACTGGATGTTACAGGAGACTTCTGTGCAGAAACCATAAAGAGGAGATATCATTTCAAGTGTTTTGTCATGTTCATGGTAATCTTGCTGATGTTCGTGCTATGTGTGAAGAATGCCTTGTATCGTTTGCTACTGAAAACATACTTGTTAAAGAGTCGGATAATTTGATGATGGCTAAAGTGGGGAATAAGAGTTTTATACCTAGCTCTCCTGGCCCGTGGAGCTGTCCTTGTTGTCAGAAGACGTGGAGAGCTCGATCTAGTGCTCAAAGATTGCTCCAACTAACTTCAGTTGGTTTTGGAGCTTCTAAGGCCAATGTCAAACCTCCTCTGCCACGAGCACCAGGTCGTAGCCGCTTCAGCCGCCGTGATAGCTTTAAGAAAATCAGGGATAAAATTTCTGGGCCAGACTCACCTAGGGCAAGGACTGCTGGTGTTGACCCTTTATCACATGTAGGATATACAGAGCTGAAGATTACTTCAGATTCTGAGTCTGAAATCCAGATTTCTGATGATGATGACGGATGTTCTGCTACTCGCTGTAAAAATGATTCTAGATCAGAAGATAATGTTCGAAGTGGCAAAGGAATAACACAGAAAATAGGAACTGAGGTTGCGACTCCAGAGAATCAGGCTCGACAATCATCTGAATCTAGGCCTTCTCTTCTGGATCAGCCAATGCAGCTGGCCGCCAGCTCGGGCAAAAATGTGTGTTTTCAGGCATGTGATGATTTCGTAGGGCATGGCTTAGCAGAACTTGATTGGGAAAATCTTTCTCCTAAGGCCAGTCCTTCGGTAGTGCCAGAGCTCATTTCATTAGATAATATCACCCAGTCGCCCAACATTTTAGAAAATCATCACACATCAGGAGTGATTTCACAGCCGAACATTTTTCTTCCTCGTATCTCAGATCTCTCTGTACTGTCGGAGCTCATATCAGCAACTAATTTACCTTCTTCGTCCAGTATTAACACCCAAGAGACAAGTAAGCTGATCTTTGCCTTTGATTGTTGTGCGTCTGTATCTGTCTTGTACACTTGCTTGTTCTGTTTTTCCAAGAAAAGCAGTTGAGTTCCTATTTTTCATTTGTTTTATAAAATGATTTTGTAGATTTGACTGAAGCAACTGATGAAGGAAACAACTTAACTGTGAAGAATAATGCGAAAGCTCCAGTTGATTTAGATGACAGTGCTCCATCTATACCAAACCAAATTCAAGCCGATATATCTTCTCTGAGCTACAGAGAGAGAAAAGTATCAGATAGGCTTGGAGAACCAAGTGCAATAAGTGATGCTGGAAAAGCTAGAGAAGGTACGAAGTCACTCCCCCAACTTTCTACTTCTGAGATGGATGAAATTCAAACTGCAAGTCATAGGAATTATGATCATGGCGATGACCACCAAAGAAGTGGTGCCTCTAGCTCCGACGGGGTACGTCTGCATCAAAAATCAACCTTCGTGGAGAGAGATGATTCTGGTAATGAACCAGCAGGTGGATTCAGCATCAATGAAATTGAGGGCGAAAGTATTGTTGATAGGTTGAAACGACAAGTTGAACATGATCAGAGATGCATAAATGCTCTGTACAAGGAACTGGAGGAAGAAAGAAGTGCTTCAGCCATTGCTGCAAATCAGGCAATGGCTATGATCACAAGGTTGCAAGAGGAGAAGGCATCACTTCATATGGAAGCTTTGCAATATTTAAGAATGATGGAAGAACAAGCTGAGTATGATATGGAGGCGCTAGAAAGAGCTAACGATCTCCTTGCTGAAAGGGAGAAAGAGTTGCAAGATCTGGAAGCAGAATTAGAATTATTTAGGAATAATTATACAGATGAATTAGCAGCAGAGGATCCAGGCAAGGAGGATAAAAACCAGAAAGGGGAAAAAGTAATGACTGAGAATAATAGTCTAGATCATATTGAGAACAAGCTCAGTGGCAGTTCAGATTCGAAAACTAGTAAAATATCCAAAAACTGTGATAAATCTAGAGAGTTTAACGATTCAATATGTAACTTCGAGGATGAAAAGTTCCGCATTTCACAACATCTGAAGAACTTGGAGAAAAAGCTTTTTCAAGTTTCTGGCAGACAGGTCTCAGATAATGTTCCTTATAATGGATATTCAGAAAGGATAGAGAAAGATGTTGATGATCATGTCAAGAAAAAAACTGCTGATATGAGAAGTACTAATTCCCAACAGGAGGAGAGTTCTTCATCCACGCGCAATGATTTTCCAAAATCAAATGGAGGCTCCACTGACAAGCCTGCCGATTTAGGCAATGGTATTGTTAGTGAAGATAAGAATAATTTGGACATTAAGCATAAACAAGTTTCCTCTCTTGGTGGTGAAATTGATGTAGCTGCTATGGGGAATGAAATTTCAGAGCTTAATGGGAGGTTACAAGCACTTGAGAATGACTGTAATTTCCTCATGCATGCTTTTAACTCGCTCCAGAATGGACATGAGGGGATACAGTTTATTCAGGAAATAGCTCATCGGCTGCAAGAAATACGGAAAATTGAGATTAAGACGAGATGACTTTTTTGAAGTTTCTAGTAATACAAGGTAAGCCTTTATTTAAATGACTAGCATTCTAGTGACCCTGATCTCTTTTGTGCAAAGATTGTTTTCTACATTTATCATTGAATATTATGTTGGGGGATGAGGATTGACAGAGAATACTAACTTTGATGAGTTGTTATAAACGAGACTCCTAGTAATTCAGGTTTTGCTAAGATAGATGCTTCAACTATAAATGGCCTTGGACTTTGCCTAAGCCACATCCTATGCACTTGAAGAATTATTGCTATATTTTTTTCCCTATGACCTATGGATATGTACCTTATCACCTATCAAAATTTTACCTTTCTGGGTCTGTATAATATTACCATGCCTTGCTTTTTAGAGGATTCCTTTTATTCAACTTTAATTAATTTATTTACTTCCTTTATGGAAGATTCTGCTGCTGAGCTTTTCGTGCCAGAAGAGAGAAGCTGCAGAGAGGTGCATCATTATTTACAGCTCATAGTAGGAAAGGAGAAGCCAAACTGCAGATAACCAACCGGAAAAAAGGAAGCAGCCAAATATACAGCGTGCCACTTCTCCTCTGTTCTTTGCAAAGAAATAGTTTTCATGATCGCGAACTGGTCTGAGGTTCTGGTTTTCAGGTCTCTTCTCCTCTTAAATTGGTTTTGATTGGTTTTGATTAAAAAAGTTACAGATTGTCTTTTCTTTTTTGTTTCCTTTTCCTCTTTTTGGGCCTTTTTCACAATTTTGTTAGTCGTAAATGTGACTGAATGGTGGGGTTTTGGTGTAAGTTTTGTATATTTTGCTCAAGGTTGGGCTTTGTTACCAGGTTTTACAAGTGTAAATGCAGATAGGCTCTTCAGGGACTTCCTAATTTGCTTCTTGTGTTGACAACCTCTCTGTTGTTTTTCTTTTCTTTTTCTGTTCTTGTTTCTTCACTTCCTTTCAGTTTCTTTTATCTTCTGTATGTGCAAGATGAAATGCAGAGTCTCCCTCCCATTCTTATTTCTATATATCATTTGTTAGGCAGAGAATAACTGCCTCTTTTGCCCTAGATATTTTGCGTTTAATCTTAATGATTCTTCATAATACAACAAGGTTATGACTTGGGAGGAATATAATCTGAACCTCAAGAGAAATTTTGCTGTTATTGCATCCTTCTACCTATAAAACTGTTGGTAGTACTAAGCCATATTGATACATTCTGGCTACTCACTGGCAGAGCCGGCTCTAACCTTGTCACAAGTAAGGCTTGTGCCTTAGGCCCCCAAATTTGAGGGGCTTATTTTTAGAAATAGTAGGTTTATAGGTATTTTAATTTTTTTAGCACTTTTAGAATAAAAGTAGAGTTTTTCATATAAAAGAATTTCTTTTAGATATGTAAATAGAGTAACTATTTGACTTGCATTTGAGATGAATATAGAATCTGAGTGTGTAATTCATAGAAATAAAAATTTTGATGAGAATGTTGATAATAAAATCATAATTTCTCTTGAAGAATCTTTTACCATAGAACTTTAAATAAAATATATCGTATAACTTTCTTTTAAAAATTTAGCCCTCATATTAAACTTTGGTTTTAGGTCGTCCCGCATATACTTGAGCCGCCCTTGCTCACTGGTGAGAAACTTTACTACTATTAAAATGCCTAAGCATGGTGTGTAGAGCTATCGGTATCCGTGCTTCATTGGAATAGTTAAGGTGTGCGCAAGTTGGTTCGAGTATTACAATTTTTTTTTAAAAAAGTAACTTAACTATTCACGTTTAATCCTTTTAATCATGAAGGGTGGGGGGTTTGGGGCGGTGATAATATGGTACTCCTTTGCTAAAATTTCAATTTTTCTCCTTTTATATTCATTCAGTTTCAATCTGATCGTCACTTATGTATATCAAAGACCAACTAGACCGGCTCCCATGCTCAATTGCTTCCGTCAAAGCTTGTTGATTGGCCAAAAGTCAAAAATATAAAGTGAAAAATATTTGGTGTTTTTATTCCTCAAAACATTGAATTCTTCTTAACAAATCCCAAGCCCTAACCAAGAGTAGGTGGTTGCTCTAGTGGTAAGCACCCTTCACTTCCAACCAAGAGGTTGTGAGTTCGAGTCACCCCAAGAGCAAGGTGAGGAGTTCTTGGAGGGAGGGGAGCCGAGGGTCTATCGGAAATAGCCTTTCTACCTCAGGGTAGGGGTAAGGTATCCTAAGGTTTTCGAGGTTTAATGACCTGCGCAATTGGCTACCTAATCTTGATTTATTAAATGACTTTTTTCTTCTTGATTTTCTTTTTGGACTGAGTATTAGTTAATCATTATGGACTTTATGGATAACTATTGAGTGTTTACTTTGTACTTCTTTTGTCTCAAATTTTCCGTCGTGTTTCTTTTTTACACGTCTTTCAAAAAATATTAAATAAGAAAGGTTTTTTTTGACTATTTTATCATTATTTATGTCTTAAGATATAATTTATCTTCATTTAATACTTAATCATAATTAAGGTGTTTGTAGTCTTCAAAAATAATTAATATTAAAGGTAGAATAAAAAAAAATATTTATTTTTAAATTTTTAAAATGATAAATAATCTGAGACAACTATTTTTAGAAATTACGACAGATAATTTGAGACGGAAGGAGTATATGTTAAACATATGAAGTAAATGATGATGTCTGTTCTCTGCCTCAAAGACGTTTTACTTGAGAAAGAAATTATGGATATTTGTGACTCTGGTGTGTGAACCCGTTTCGACTATATTGTGGCTTTGGTTGGAATCCATGCACGAAGTACAACTCAAAGCTCTTAAGAAATAGGAGTATTTAAAATTATAGATATTGTGACTATAGTTTGAAAACCTTGCTGGCTAATTATAGTCTGGTCACGCTTTTCCGGGGCCAAAAGTATATGAGAAACTGGTCAAGCTTTTCCCAGGGTCAAAAGTACATGTTTATCAAGAAATATTTTTTTCTCAACTTTTTGTTAGAAGAAGAAGCTGTTTTTGAGAAGTGCAAAAAAGTAGACAATATTAACAATAAACTCAGTGCAATTCCACACGTAGGATCTGTGTATGCCGACCTTACCCCTACTTTATAAAGGAAGAGAGACTATTTCCGATAGACCCTCGACCCAAGAACAGTGAAAAAGACACAATAAACCAACATTAACAATTGAAGGAAATAAGATAAAAGAAACAAATAGCACATCATGTATAGCAGAGAAGCACAAAAAAATAGCTTCTGCTTAAAGTAACTTCTTAGCAAAATATTGTATATTCCAAAATAATCTTACTTAGCTTAAACTATTAAATAATTAATGACTTTTAGAGTGTACTTTCATATTTATTGAATAATATTTTGATATATTTGAATCATCTTGAAAGAATAAAGTGCTTTTATATTTTATTTAAATAAGATAAAAAAACTTAATCATTATCTTTAATAATATATAATTATGATTATGTATCTGCTTATATAATATTAATTATTAAATAAATATCTTCATGTCCTTATTAGTATATTAATACTATTTAAAAGCACTCTTTGAAAAGTTTGACCAAACACAAATTGTTGCTCAAAAGTATTTTTCAGAGTGATTAGTCAAACACAAATTGTTGCTTAAAAGTGTTTTCCAAATTGATTAGCCAAACACAAACTGTTTTTTTTTCAAAAGTACTTTCGAAAAATACTTTTTAAAATAAATACTTCTAAAAATAAACTAATTTTTTATTAGTCAACCTTTTCCATATTGGAAAACAAAAATATTAAGAAAAGATGGATACTATAATTGATTCGCTGAATTTTATACTAAAAAGCGAGGTTGGAGGTGGGGTACCAGTACATGAGAAGCAAGTATGACCCTAAAAAAGAAGAAAAAATAATGGATGATGTATAAATAACAGCAAATTTTTCTTCTCGTTGTATTAAAAGGAAGAAATAGTCTTCTTTGGCAATTGACATAGGTTAATGGCAAAACCGAAGCTTCCCATGGTCAAAATAAGAATTGACGGGGGTATATTGTATGACATAAGTCATTTTACAGAAAATGTTTCTCAAAAACCGACTTATTTTTGAAGAATATTTTCGGTTCTGTTGTTTTTTTAATCATCTCTTTCTTTTTTCTACACTTCCTTCCAGTTTATTTTTTCCTCTGGATAGTCAAGATGAACTGCAAGGTCTCCCTCCCGTTCTTATTCTATCATTTGTTAGAATACTAGTTTGGAATTGAGGCACTATTATAGTTGCAATATACTTAATTAGCGCTACTAAGATCGAGTTTGAAGGACTAATACTTACAACGATCAGCTAATTATGTATCGTAATATTAATTCATTTGAGAGAAGTTTTCTGGTGAACAAAAATTTATCTACCTCCAGTTATTGAACAAATTATTGTTGTACAACGAAGTTAACTTATAAACAAAGGTAACATTTAAAATTACATAAATCAAAAGTTTGACATTTGAAGAGGGGCCTTGACGTAACTGGTAAAGTTGCTGTCATGTGACCGGGAGGTCACGAGTTCAAGTCGTAAAACAGTCTCTTGGAGAAATACATGGTTCTTTTGACCTCGCGCATAACGGGAGCTTAGTGCACCGGACGCCCCTTTTTTAATTTTATTTAAGGTTTGACATTTCAAAACTCTATTATAGATGTTCTTTATTACTTACTTCTAAGTTCTAACTTTTCCTTTTTCATCAAAAAATGCATGTAGAGAAATGACATTTCTTTTCCTTTTTCTCAGTTTAATCGGAATAATTCTTAGGTAATACTAGAGGAGCATGTGACTTGCACACTAGTTGGAGATTTGCAGATGCCAGCTGCAGCTGGCTTTGTGGTATTAGAATAACTAACTTATCTGTTAAAGTGTAGTTAGTTACAACTGTCAGATAGATTAGTGTATACTTATTGTTTACCCAAAAAAATACAATGGCCAAGCCTGATCTTAGATTGGACATTCGTCCTCGATCGGACCCTCGATGCAAGCTTGGTCGTGAGTAAAGAAAAGAACAAACAAGTAATGCCTTGAACAATTGCTAGAAGACAAGTAAATTTTCTTATTGCTTTGAATTGCATGCTACAATGTATCAGATTAAAGAAAAACTTCTCCTTTATATAGTAGGAAAATTTCAGTCCTAGTATAAGTCTAAAAAAAAATTTCTTTTCCCGGTAATTGTTGATCCATAATCGATACTAAATGAGATTCGCGCCGTAATATCCGGTTGAGGGCGAGTATTACGGCCCCATATCCGTCATGCATAACCGTCCACCGCTTCTCCCGAGGTTTAGAAGTTATACTCGGTCCGGGATGGGTCCCTTTACCATGTTCGATGTCAGATATGTCGTTTATTCTTCCTGGGTCTCGATATGAAGGGTCTCTGGCCTCGATTATAATCTTGCGGATCCGTGCCCCCCTCATTCTCTCATCGGGATAGACATTGCCCCAATTTTACCCGTACACACTTATATAAATGATTGTAGTTAGCTTGATTTGAACAGAAGGCAGAATAGAAAATATCTCACTGCAGTTTCTCTATCTAAAGCTTCGTGTGCCTCATCTCTTTCGTCATCATGATATCAAAGCACTAATCAACTGAATTGAGGGATTTTTTTCATGCATTCTAGGTGAAAGAACGAGGAGTTCAAGTTCGATTTTGGAGTTAGCCCTAATTTTCATTCTAATGGTAATCGGAGAAAATGTTACTGATGTTTCCACTGGAGTTCCAGAGAGATTACTGCTGGCGGTTCGACTGTAATTGATCACCGTCATCCACTTTATTTGATCTATCAGATGGCCCTGATTTTCTTTCCGTCGAGATGTTGTTGACTGGTATGGATAATTACGCGATTTGGTGTTGCGCTATGAAATTATCGTTATTGGAAAAAAAATAAGCTTGGTTTCATCGATAACACCATCTCAAATGATGATTTTCCACCAGAATTAGTGAAAGATTGGGATCGTTGTAATGCTATAGTCATTTCCTGAATAATACGCAATGTCAACTAGGAATTACTAGCTGGAGTTCTGTTTTCTTCGAATGCACATACGATTTGGGTAGAATTGAAGGAGCGATTTGATATAAGGTTAGTGGCTCTCGCACATATCATCTATACAAGGAAATTTAAAATCTTCATTCTAAAACAATTAATTTTAAACTCAATTGGTTCAATAATTTCTGATTAATTTAATAATTTAATCTTAAATTGCATAAAATATTGACTAACATATTTGCAAAAATATTTCAATATTAAATTAAATATGAAAATTAACCCCTAACACTCTACATAGCCAAGCAGTAGTTTTCTCAAGTCACACAGATGATAAAAAGAAACTAATTTTGCACCCTCTCTTCTCGCCCCCTCAAATAATCACATATATTATGTACATACCCATTTCTTCTTCTTCACTCTAAACCTCTATTACTCTACTCCAATAATGTAACGACTCGGCCGGTCGTTTTGAGTATTTTAGCCCTGATTCTCCCATTTGATACTTTTCATATGTGTATTTATGATTATGTGACTTGTCGGGGTGATTGGTATACTATCAGGAGAGTATTGGATTGATATGGGACACTTAGTTCCTTGGTTGGAGGCGTAAGTTGTAAGAGTTGACCAGTTTGACTTTTGTGTAGATGACTCCAGAATGATGTTTTGATGATTCCAATAGCTTCGTATGGTAATTTTGAACTTAGGTGTGTGTCCAGATTTGGATTTGGAGGTCCGTAAGTTGGTTTGGTGCTTTTTGGGGAAAGTTGAAAAGTTTAAGGTTTTGAAGGTGAATAGGTTTGACCGAGGGTTGACTTTAGTGATATTGGGCTCAAGTTCTGATTCCGGGAGTTGGTATAGGTTCATTGTATTATTTGAGACTTGCATGCAAAATTTGAGGTCATTCAGAGTTGTTTAGGCTTGTTCGGCGCAAGTTTTGAATTTAGAAAGTTCATTAGGCTTGAATTGATGTGTAATTTGAGATTTTAATGTTGTTTTGTGTGATTTGAGGCCTTGAGAAGGTCCGTGTTATATTTTGGGATTGGTTGGTGTGTTTGGGCGGGGTCCTAGGGAGCCTCGGGTGTGTTTCGGATTGTTGTTAGATCATTATTGGACTTGGTTGCATTGTTGAAGTCTGATAAGTTCTGGTGCTTTTGCACCTGCGACACTTAGTTCGCAGGTGCGAGTCCGCAGAAGCGGACAGTGGACCGCAGAAGCGGTGGTTGGTCCAGTTCTAGGAGTTCCACAGATGCGGGCATGTGTGTGCAGAAGTGCGATCGCAGAAGCGATCCTTAGACCGTAGGAGCGGCGTCGCAGGTGCGGCTACTCGACTGCAGAAACAGGATTTTGGGACTTAAAGTGAAGTCCGCATCTACGCTTATTTTTTCGCAGATGCGGCATCACATGTGCGACTATTGGACGGTAGAAGCGAAAAGCCTGAGCAGAATAAAGCTTGGATGAGGGTTTTATTTTATTTATCACATTTTGAGTAAGTGAACTCGGTTTAGGGCGATTTTGAAGGAGATTTTCACGATTTGGATTGGATTAAGTGTTTTTGACTCAGATTGTTATTATTTCATGATTTCAACCTCGATATTAGTGTTTGATTGATGATTTAAATTGGAGAAATTGGGAATTTTGGTAAAAAAAAATTCTAAAACATAAATTAATGATTTGAAGGCCGATGTGATGTCAAAATTGGTATGGTTGGACTTGTAATTGAATGGGTATTTGAAATTTGTGAGTTTGGTCAGGTTTCGGGGTGCGAACCCGGGGTTGACTTTTTGGGTTAAATTTTTGATTTTAATTAAAAGTTGAGTCTTTATTATCCGAAATTATTTTCTATGAATTTTATTTATGATATAAGTTATTTTGGCTAGATTCGAGCCGTGCGGAGGTGGATTTACGCGGGAAGGGCCTATTAGCGGATTGATTTAGCTTGTTTGAGGTAAGTATCTTGCCTAACTTTGTATAGGGAAAATACACCTTAGGTGCTATCCCTAATTGTGATTTCTATGATGTGTTAAGTAACATGTACATGATGTGACGAGCGTGTATACGAGTACTATGTGTGATTTTGACCGGAATAAACCGTAGGCTATTAATATGCCTTAATGTGATAATGAACTTTATTTGAAACTTGTGAAATAGCTTCATGACTATTTGATCATGCTCATTTCATTGACATAGCTATAGACATGCTTTATCCATTGAACATCCCACCGCTTGTATGATTATTTGTTTTGTCCTGGTGTATGGTTGTTGAAAGTTGTGAACTCATACTTTGATGATACTTTGGTACTATTGTTGTGATATCGTGACACTTGGCATTATTGTTTTTTGGTACCGTGAAACTTTTGGACATGTTGAGTGGATTGATTGGGGGTGTCAACACGAGGTTTTGTCGTGTGAATTCATTGTCTATGGTTGTGCGCGTGGGGTGAAATAAAGGTGGCGTTATCTCGGGCTGCCCACGTGGCGTAATAAGGATGGATATATGCACATATGGCTAAATTAGGGTGGAATATCATTTTATGTGCACATACAACGTAATAAGAATGGAATTTTGATGATGTTATGTGATATTTCAGGGTGTTCTCATTATTGTTGTGTTTGTGTTGAGACAGGGTTGTTATTCTATTTCTTAATTGTTTCTGAAAGCTTACATTTTGCACTTACCTGAGTTATGGATGTATTTGACATTTCATCACATGATTTACCTCATATTTGATATTTCGTGATCATAAATGGGTTATACTATATTGAGTTGTTATTACATATTCTAAAAGGGTTGTGATTATCGTTTTCAGTTGTATTTCAATTATCAGTTTTTTGATATATTCATTGTACATATTATTTGTCTAGTGAGTATCACATGATTTGAACCTCGTCACTACTCCACCGAGGTTAATCTTGATACTTACTGGGTACTGATTGTGGTGTACTCATGCTATGCTTCTGTACATCTTTTTGTGCAGATCCAAGTACCTCAGACACGATTGATCGGCAGTGAGACATTGCACACGTCGGAGACTTCAAGGTATCACTGCATGATCCGACCGCAGGCCTCGGAGTCACCTTCTTATTTCATTTCTATTGTTTATGTATTTTAGTCAATACTGTAGTTGAGATTGATGTCGTGTATTCAGTTAGAGCTTGTAACTCTGTACCACATGGTTCTGGAATATTATGTTGAGTATTTTCCACTTTGGCATGTATTACTCTTATTTATGCATTTATGTTAAACTCCATTTTCGTTAATTCATGTTTTCATTATTTAATATAATGTTGAGTGACCGACTTACCTAGTTGGAAGATTAGATGCCATCACGACTCCTAAGGAGGGATTTTGGGTCGTTACAAGTTGATATTAGAACTCTAGATTCATAGGTTCTACGAGTCACAAGCAGGTTTAGTAGAGTCTTGTAGATCGGTACGGAGACGTCTGTACCTATCTTCGAGAGGCTACAAAACTATTAGGAATTTCACTTTTTTCATTCCTATTCGTGCGTATTTATTAATTTTAGAGCTTGAGATTTTGTCTTTCTATTCTCTCACAGATGATGAGGACACGCGCTACTGGATCTGATGAGTAGACACCCATGCCTCCTGCTAGAGCCGCGAAAGGTCGAGGTCGAGGTAGAGGCCGATGAGGGGAACGTGCTACAGCTAGAGCACCTGCCACAGGAGCGACCGAGGAGCCACCAACAGCTCCGGTTGGGAAGTAGGCACCTGTAATGCCTACTACTACCCCTGACTCCGGGAGACTTTAGCACAGTTCCTGAGCATGTTTGGTACCTTGGCTCAGGAGGGATTGATCCAAGTTGCACCAGCTACTTCTCAGGCTAGGGGAGGAGCTCAAACTCCTGCCACCCGTACTCCAGAGCAGCGAGTCCATGTTGATCAGGTCCCGAATATTATGCCAGCATAACCAGTTATCACGGTTCAGCCTGAGGTCAGGCTAGAGGCATTAGAGGAGGAACAAATGATACGTGAGAGGTTCAAGAAGTATGATCCTCCTACTTTTAGTGGCTCAATATCTGAGGATGCACAGAGTTTCCTAGACCATTGTCACCGTTTTCTCCACATCATGGGCATTGTGGAGGTAAGCAGAGTTTGTTTTACCACATTTCAGCTGACAGGGCCAGCACATAGGTGGTGGAAGGCTTATGAGGAGGGTAGGCCAATTGGTACATCTCCACTCACTTGGGCTTAGTTTTCTAATCTATTTTTTAGGGAGTTTGTCCCACAAACCCTCCGGGATGCGTGGCGCACATAGTTTGAGAGTTGTGTTAGGGGACTATGATGGTGTTAGAGTATGCCATTAGGTTTAGCGAGTTATCCCATCATGAACCTATTTTATTTTCTATAATCAAATATCAAGTCCGCAGATTTATCGAGGGGCTTAATTATGGTATTAAATTCAGTATGGCATGGGAGCTGGAGACTGATACTCCATTCCAGAAGGTTGTGGAGATTGCTAGGAGGTTAGAGAATATTCGTGGTCAAGAGAGGGATTATAGGAAGGCCAAGAGACCTCATGGTTATGGAGGATTTGGGGGCTCCTACTCTGGGGCAAGATCCGTCATGGCAAAGGTTTTATCAGTAGACCAACTCAGTCTGTACTTTAGGCCACTCGCAGTGCCCCAGACATTCATGGACCTTAGAGTACTCATTTTGCACAACCATCTTCCAGTGCACCTCTTGCATGGGGTGCTTACAACGGTTATCCTAGCCGTCCGGGTCAGACTCAGTTCGAGCAGCCATGCCCGCTGAGAGGTTGTTTCGAGTGTGGTGATACTAGGCACATTATGAAGGATTGTCCTAGACTTAGGAGGGGTGGACCTCTACAGGGTACACATGCCATGGTTGTCTCTCCAGCTGTTGCTCCACCTGCACATCCAACCAGGGTGGAGGACAGACGAGTAGAGGTCATCCTAGAGGGGGAGTCCAGACCCGTTGTTATGCTTTTTTGGGTAGGATTGAGACTGTTGCATCAGATGCTGTCATCACAGGTATTGTTCCGATTTGTCCTAGAGATACATCAGTTTTATTTGATCCGGGTTCCACGTATTAGTATGTATCATCTTACTTTGCTTCATATTTGTATATATCTTGTGATTCTTTGAGTGCTCCTGTTTATGTGTCTACGCATGTTGGGATTCTATCATGGTAGACCGTGCCCATCGGCCGTGTTTGATCACTATTGAGAGTTATGAGACCATGGTTGACCTTATGCTACTCAATATGGTGTATTTTGATGTGATTTTGCGTATGGATTGGTTGTCGCCCTATCACACTATTCTAGGTTGTCACGACAAGACTGTGACATTGGCTATGCTGGGTTTGCCGTGGTTGGAGTGGAGGGGTACATTGGATTGTGTTCCTAGTAAGGCGGTGTCTTTCTTGAAGGCACAACAGATGGTTGTGAAGGGGTGCTTAGAATATTTAGACTTTGTGAGGGATGTCAATGCTGATACTCCTACCTTTTAGTTAGTTCCGGTAGTGAGAGATTTCCTAGATGTATTTCCAGCAGACCTACCAGGCATGCCATCCGATAGGGATATTGATTTTTGTATTGGCTTGGTGCTGGCCACTCATCCCATCTATATTCTACCATATCGCATGTCACAAATGAAGTTGAAGGAATTAAAGGAACAACTTTAGGAGTTTCTTGATAAGGGTTTTATCCGACCGAGTGTCTCGCCTTGGGGTGCTCCAGTCCTATTTGTGAATAAGAAAGACAGCTCTATGAGGATGTGTATTAATTACAGACAGCTGAACAAAATTGCAGTCAAGAACAAGTATCTATTACCGCACATCGATGATTTGTTTGATCAGCTTCATTGTGCTCGGGGTATTCTCAAAGTTTGACTTGAGGTCATGGTACAATCAGTTGGAGATTCGGGATTCAGATATTCTGAAGACGGCTTTCAAGACTCGCTATGGTCACTATAAGTTCTTAGTGATGTTATTTGGACTGACCAATGCCTAGCAACCTTTATGTACTTGATAAACAGTGTATTCCAGCCGTATCCTGATTCATTTATCATCGTTTTCATTGATGACATATTTGTGTACTCTCATAGGTCGGAGGATTATGGGGAGCACTTGAGGATCGTGCTCCAAACTTTGAGGGAGAAGAAGTTATATGCTAAATTCTTCAAGTGTGAGTTTTGGCTTGATTCAGTGGCATTTTTGGGCCATGTGGTGTCTAGTGAGGGGATTAAGGTGGATCCGAAGAAGATTAAGGCAGTTCAGAGTTGGCCCAAACCATCTTCTGCTACTGAGATCCAAAGTTTTCTAGACTTGGCCAGGTATTATCGTCGTTTTCTGGAGGGGTTCATCCATCACAGCTCCTTTGACTAGATTAACTCAGAAGGGTTCTCCATTCAGGTGGTCTAATGAGTGTGAGGAGAGCTTTTAGAAGCTCAAGACTTCCTTGACCAAAGCTCCAGTTCTGGTGTTGCCTTCAACACCGGGTTCTTATACAGTTTATTGTGATGGTTCGCAGATTGGCATTAGGTTTGTATTGATGCGGGAGGTTAGAGTGATTGCTTATGCTTCGTGTCAGTTGAAGCCCCACGAGAAGCACTACCCAGTACATGATTTAGAGTTGGCAGCCATTATTTACGTGCTGAAGATTTGGAGGCACTATCTCTAAGGCATGTCTTGTGAGCTATTCACAGATCACATGAGTCTACAACACTTGTTTAAGCAAAAGGATCTGGACTTGAAGCAACAAAGGTGGTTAGAGCTACTAAAGGACTATGATATAGTCATTCTTTATCATCCTGGGAAGGCAAATATGGTGGATGATGCTTTGAGTTGGAAGGATGGGAGCATGGGTAGTCTTGCTTTTATCCCACTTGGGGAGAGACCTTTGGCATTGGATGTTCAGGCTTTGGCCAATATATTTGTGAGGCTAGATGTTTAAGAGCCTCATCGGGTTCTTTCTTGCGTGGTTTCACGGTCTTCTCTGTTTGATAGCATCAAGGAGCATCAGTATAATGATCCCCACTTGTTTGTCCTTAAGGTCACGGTGCAACACGGTGATGCCAATGAGGTGACTATTGGTGATGATGGGTTGTTGTGGATGTAGGGTCATATCTGTGTTCCGAATGTAGATGGGTTGCGTGAGTTGATACTTGAGGATGCCCATAGTTTGCGATATTCCATTCATTCCGGTGCCATGAAGATGTACCAGGACTTGAGGTAGCACTACTGGTGGGGAAGAATGAAGAAAGATATTGTGGAGTATGTGGCTCGGTGTTTGAACTGTCAGCAGGTGAAGTACGAGCATCAGAAACTGGGTGGGTTGCTTCAGAGGCTTGATATTCCAGAGTGGAAGTGGGAGCGCATCACCATAGATTTTGTTATTGGAATTTCACGGACTTTGAGGAAATTCGATGTTGTGTTGGTCATTGTAGACAGACTGACCAAGTCTGCACACTTTATTTCGGTCGTGACTACCTACTCTTCAAAGTAGATGACTAGGATTTATATTCGGGAGATCGTTCATCTTCATGGTGTGCCGGTGTCTATTATCTCCAATCCAGGTACGTAGTTCACATAGTATTTTTGGAAAGCAGTGCAGCAAGAGTTAGGCACACAGGTCGAGTTGAGTATATCATTTCATCCGCCTCGCGGCCGGACAGTTCGAGAGCACTATTCAGATATTGGAGGACATGTTACATGCCTGTGTCATTTATTTTGGAGGTTCCTAAGATTAGCTTCTTCCGTTAGCAGAGTTTGCCTATTACAACAGCTTTCAATCGAGTATCAAGATGGTTCCTTACGAGGCCTTATATAGAAGGCAGTGTCATTCTCCGGTTGGATGGTTTGAGCCTGGGAGGCTAGGTTGTTGGGCACTCATTTGGTTAGAGATGCCTTGGAGAAGGTGAAGTTGATTTAGGATTGGCTTCGTATGGCGCAGTCCAGGAAGTAGAGTTATGCTAATCGGAGGGCTCGTGATTTAGTAACGACCCGACCGGTTATTTTGAGCATTTGTACTTTCCTCGGTAGTTTACGGGCGTGATTAGGTCCGTATGATGTATTTTGACGTTTGTGAATTGTCGGTTTTGGTTTTCAGGTTATTCGGGACTGATTTGGAAGAATGATTCTCAACTAGGGAGCTTTAAATTCGAAAGAGTTGACTAAGTTTGACTTTTTAGCATTTGACCTCGAATTGGATTTTTGATGGTTCTGTTAGCTCTGTTGGGTGAATTTGGACTTTAGAGCGCGTCCGGATTGCGATTTGGAGGTCCGTGGTTGATTTTGTCTTGAAATGGCAAAAGTTAGAATTTTGAAAAGTTTGACCGGGAGTGAACATTTTGATATCGGGGTCGGATTCCAATTCCGAAAGTTGAAGCAAGTCCGTAATGTCAAATGTGACTTGTGTATAAAATTTAAGGTCAATCGCACGTGATTTTATAGGTTTCAGCATCAGTTGTGGAAGTTTGAAGTTTCAAAATTCATTGAATTCGAATTGAGGTGTGATTCGTCGTTCCGATGTAGTTTTGTGTGTTTTGAGGCCTCGAGTAGGTCCATGTTATGTTATGGGACTTGTTGGTATGTTTGGACAGGGTCCCAAGGGGTTCGGGTGTGTTTCAGATTGATTTCAGATCATTTTTCTTCATTTTGGTACTGTCGTGTTCTGCTGTTTTCTGGTGTCTCAGTTCTTCATCGCGTTCGCGTGGCAAGTGTCGCGAACGCATAGTGTATTTGGATGGCAGTAGCATTTCTTCATCGCGTTCGCGAGTAATGGTCTGCTTTCGCGTAGTGTTGGGGCAAGTCTTCTTTGCGTTCGTGTATGATGGATCGCGAACGCGTAGAGTTGAGCTGGGAGCCGGAGCCGGAGGCCTTCTTCATCGCGTTCGCGTAGTTGGAGCCGCGTTCGCGAAGGTCTGAGCCAGTTGTGAGTTGCGTTCACGAGGTTTTTACCGCGAACGTAAAGTGTATAATGGTGGCAGGTTATTTTGTTCATCGCGAACGCGATGGTGTTGACGCGTTCGCGTAAGAGGATGCCTGGGCAGAAGTATAAAGTACTCTATTTTGAGGGTTTCAGCTATTTTTACATTTTGGGAGCTATGGAGCTCGGATTAAGGCGATTCTTGGAGCAATATTCATCACAAAGATTGGGGTAAGTATTTTCTACTCGGTTTTGGTTATATTTCATGAATCTATCCTTCGGTTTTGGTAATTGGATTGTGAATTTTGAAGAGGAAATTGGGGGGTTTGGGCTAATGTTTCATAATAGGAATTTATGAGTTTTGAACATCGAATTGGAGTCGGATTTGAGTGAAACTAGTATGGTTGGACTCGTAATTGAATGGGTTGTTGAATTTTGTAAATTTTGTCGGGTTCCGAGGTGCGGGCCCGGGTTGGACTTTTGGCCGATTTCGTGCTTTTGATTCAAGATTTGATCTTTTTCGATCGGGATTGGTTCCTTTAGCATTGTTTGATGTATTTGAGTTGTTTTTGGTTAGTTTTGAGCCATTCGAAGGTTGGAACGCACGTGATGGCATCTTTGGAGCATCGCTTGGCTTGCTCGGCATTCATATTGGCTTGTTCGAGGTAAGTAACTCTTTTAATCTTCGAGATGAGGGTATGAAACCCCAAAATACGTGTTATGTGATTTGTGTTGAGGTGACGCACATGCTTGGTGACGGGCGTGTGGGCGTGCACCATGTGAATTAGGACTCTGTTGTTTCCGTGGCACTGAATAGTGTCCCTATTTTGTTGATATTCGTGTTTTTACCATGTGATAAAGTAATTGAGCTATCAATCATGCTAGATATCATGTTTAGGCTTTATGCCGATACTGTTAGGACCCATAGTGCTCGTTTCTTGCTATTATCTCACTGATTTCATTGATATTTCGTACTCAATCATATTCATGCATTTATATCATATCTCATTCTCAGTCGTTATTTATTGATACATCATATCCTTGTTGTCGGGCTAGCTTCATGACATTGTGAGCCTGTAAGTGAGACTTGAGAGATTGATGACTAAGTGAGGCCGAGAGCCTGACTATGAGTGACAGTTATGGGATCGGGTTGCATGCCACAGCATGCTATATTGATTTATGCCTGGATCTGGCTTATGATAGCGCTTGGGCTGTAGGAGCCCATTTGGAGTCTGCACACCCCCAGTGAGCGCGGTTGATTATATTGAGGGATGGATCTTCCCTGGACATGGATCTTGTCCGAAGCATTTATATACCTGGAGATGGATCTTCTACATGTGGTCAGATTCGCCTTTCTCGGTACTGAGTGACTAATGGTCAATGATGTATATATTCCGGGATGGATCTTCCATGGGCCACATACAGTACCGAGTGGTTGAGCATGATGAGTGGAAAGTGTGAGACAGTGAGATTGAGTACTCTGAGGGTGTGAGTACATGATTCATCTCTAAGATACATGGCATTGGCATGCACACATGACATACATGCATAGAGATGCATTTTTCCTCATGCTGTAAGGTATCACGTCATTTATGACTTTTTACACACATTGATATGTGGGCATAAAGAGGTATTTCACACTTGCTATCTGGAAAGAAAATGAAACATCTTATTTATTGTGGAAAGGACATTTGAAAAAATTACAAATTTTCAAACTTGAACTCATATTTTTGGTATTTTCGATAAAAGATTTGGGTTTTCACTAAGATACTTGAAAAGTATGACTATTTTTCTGGAATTGTGAACAAGCTGAGCATTTTACTTCTGAGATATATCTTTTATTACTTGTATTATGCTGTTATGAACTATTGTGGGTTATTGGTATTAGACCCGACCTTGTATTAGCTCGTCACTACTTTCAACGTAAGGTTAAGTTTGTTACTTATTGAGTACATGTGGTCGGTTGTACTTATACTATACTTCTGCACCTTGCGTGCAGATGTTGGCTACTGATGTTGCTATGATCGATGGGAGCTAGATTTGAAGATGTACCTGCGTCCCGGTTGTAGCTGCCTCTTGTTCGTGGTAGCCTTAGATCTATAAAAATTCTGTTTATGTACTTTTCAAACAGACGATGTATTTATTTCATTTCAACTTTGTAAATTCTATTCTTAGAAGCTCATGATTTGTACTAACAGTTCTTGGGGAATGTATAATATTAAGATATTTTTTTACTTAAATTCCTTTATTAATTATTATTGGAGTTGGATAATGATTAATTGGCTTACTTAGCGGGTTGGGTTAGGTTCCATCACGACTAATCATATTTTGGATCGTGACAAGGTGGTATCAGAGCTCTAGGTTCATAGGTTCTACAAGTCATGAGCAAGTGTCTAGTAGAGTTTTACGGATCGGTATGATGACGTCCATACCTATCTTCGAGAGGCTACAGGACATTTAGGATATGCTTCCCATCTTTCTTTCCTTATCGTGCGATATTGATTCAGCTTGAAGCGTAACTCTTTTAATTCCTTCCACACATTCATATGCGTATGTGAGCGCTCGGTATTGGTTATGCGCCGGCGACTTGTGATTCCATGGTTGAGGTGCGAGATGTGATATTTGGCATACTGAGGATGGGCTAGTCTAGAGGACCTGAGGTCGGGTTTAACGGTAGCTTGAGCATGGAGATTTCGATTTTGTGAGCACGTTCTTTTGGGGATCATATGTCCGGTAATGATTTAATGTCCCTGCGAGTGAAATTTATGGCTAGATGAGCGGTATAATGGCTTTGTGATGAGAATGATGTGACTGCGGGAGGTGTTTGTGTTAAGACGATTTGAATGCGACAAGAAGTGTTTTTTTGAGATGTAGCAAGGACTATGGGGTGCCTGATTTCTGTCTTGATTTGGCGTATGGTCTCGAGTTATGGGTGTATTGAGGGATCTCTCATGTTGTTTAGTTCTGGAGTGAAGTAGATTCTCATGTCTTGTTGACGAGTTTAGAATTGAGAAGATTAAGTGATTGCATAGTAGTCGTGACTGTGGAAGGGTGTAGAGAGATGTCAGTTTGAGGCAAAGCAGGTGGGTTATACCATGTGAGGTGTCCTGAGGTTGTGTGATCCCTAAGATGTTTTGTAGAGAGTTCTCTATTACCAGTGAATGATATATGATGCAATTTGAGTTTGGATTGCCTATGGAAGTTGGCTTAACCATCACGAGGATGAACACGAGATTTGCAGATGATTTGAGGTGCTAGATGGTTTGTGTTGCATGAGCGGATGGAGGATTTAATGAAATCTCATTGTGGTATTATGGTAGTAATGGGGGTATGGTTATTGTAAGTAGTAAGATGTTTTATTCCACGGCTTTGAGCCAAGTGGTGGAGTCTGCTATCGACAAGTTGATTTCATAGTTATGTATTGTATTGGTTTTGGTTCGGGGTATACTGGTGAATCAGTTATGACTTGCAGAGGTCGAGATCGAGGATGACTCGGGTAAAGGAATTTCTGGATACAGGTTGTATTACACTCTATGGGTATATGAGAATCATAAAATAATTGAGTAGTTATTCGCGAAGGATGTTATGTACATGGAGTAGGATTTTGCTCGGTTGCTTAGGAGTGTGGGTTACTCCCTTGGGTGTTGGCGTGCTAATGGGGCACAAGCTGTTCGTTCTGTTTGGTCGGTTTAATTGAGATTTTAGTAGAGTGGATGGATCTCGAGAATGATTCTAATGGATTCAAGAATTATATGTAGCAATTGGGAATTTCGGATTGGTATATGGCTAGGATTTGATATTTGCATTGGACGGTGTCGAGACTTGTGGAATTTTTATATTATTGTGTATTATGCATTTCAGTATCAAAAAGGTAAAGGAAACAGTTTTAGGTTCACATAAGGTCTCTTTAGAGTAGGTGTCACAGTTGTGGTGCTTTGGGGTGCTTAAGAGAGGAGTCAACGACTTATGGGCCTTGGGGCGTTGTGGTTTTATACTGGGGTCTCTTGTGTGGTGAATTTTAGTTAAGGATCGTGGTGTTCTAGCAAGGAGAAGTATCAATTTGAAGGCAATTTGGAAAGGACTTGGAGAAATAGGACAGCTTGGTAGTAGGTTGGGTTAGCACAGCAATGGATATAATCGGTTCTTTGGGTACTTATGATGTGGCTAGTCTCCAGAAGAGTTTCGTGGCAATGCTCTTGGGTTTTGGCGACCTGCGTGGCTGGGTTGAGTTAGAGAGATTCAGTTCTGACATCTTGATTGTGTGAAAATGGGTTTCGAAGAGTTCTCGATGGTTTTTACCACGGTTCGAGGAGTATATTTCCTACCAGCGTGAGGAATGTGTTGCGCATTGAGATTTTCTCTGGGATGAGATCAAATGGAAGGTTTCTGACTGATCGGGTATGTATTATGTTGGTGACTCAGAGTTGATTATATAATTCTTGTACTCTTTGCAGGATGGCATGGTAGACGCGGTGTATTGTGTGGGATTGAGATTTGCATGTACAAGGTCACAGTTCAGTTTTGAAGGGAAGGATATAAATTCGTAGGAAGCATTGACGATTTCAGATAACTAGGTAAATGATATTACTAATCGGTATGGCCTGATGAGATTATACATCTCAGAAGGGGCAATGTGTTTTGATTTATGGATACTTCACTAGTATTGCAGCACTCTCCTAGTTGATCGACTACTGATATTCAAATTTTGCCTTATGGCACGGAAGAATTATAGAAGTATTCCTCGTGGGATGATCGTGTATGAGAGATATGTTAGACATTCGGGTGGTGGAGTTGGGATCAAATATGGTGATTCGTGTGTTCTATGGATTTGGAGATTGGGAGTTCTTAGGAACAGATTGTTTCATGGTTACAGATTGTGAAGTCGTGGCCGAAGCTAGCCAAATGATAGTATGTGTTATGATTCAGTCATTGTGGACCTTCGAAGGGTTATTTATCTATTGGTGGGTGACCAGAGTTGATTTGGGGGCCCATTGGTAGGCCCAACTAGGATGTGTATTCTACCCTGAGCCGGATTGGTTGGCTTTATACTGCTATTATTGAGGAATGTGCCATTCGGTTGTTGTTGAGCTTCTTCGTGTTCTAAGATGATCTGTGAATTACTCCTCTATGCTACGAGGAGTTGTGATTCGTTGGTTATATGCACATATGGTGCGGTTCTATTAGGGCCTTATAGCGAAATTTGAGCGAGAAGAGTATTGGTTATGTTCTTTCGGGTTTTGTGTGACATTGTGTCATTTTCTTCTCCGTGGTTATGGCAATGCACTTTGAGTACTTGATGTCGAATTGCACATGGTTATTGATTTTTAGCAAGGTGGCGAGGTATTTCATATGGACCAGTATTTGGATAGGGTCGCATATTGCAGCGAAGTTATGTTGAGATATGATCCCTCGTGTTAGATTCGTGTGTTTTGGTTCTACGGTGTGTGATAGGTTCTTAGCATTGCGTTGTGGTGGTATTTGTTGAGCTTGCGGGACAGTTCTCCCGTCTGAATCAGTTTTCCATGATTTGAGTATATTTGGAAGGTTTCTTATTGGTGCACGGATTGCATGGGTTATGGCGTCAGATTGTATCGATGTGGCATGTCACTAGAGTGGTCGTGTTGGATGAGATGAGATCATTGGACCTAGAATGGATACTATCGAAATTGATTACAGCATGTTTGGAAGGATAATATCAGAATTCGGCTTAGAAATTTTCTATAGTCTTATCGAAGGAGATGGAGTACCACGACCTGTTGATTGATGAATGGTTATCAATTCAGCATGTTTCTTTCATCATCGGCAGTGTACGAAGGTTTTAGAGCGAGGCTTTGTTTGATATAAGGTTTATTACCGGTATTGGGTTGTTTTGAGCAGCTACTATGATTTGAAAGTTTCGCTATGAGTATTTGATTTATGTGGTACATCATGTGATTACACCTTGGGTTATAGATATGGCTTGATACAACTTGTTCGGACTTATACAGTATGTAGATGCGAGATTCTGATCTTATAGAAATTGTGGATGTTGGAAATTGGATTCTAAGGCTTATGGGCTAGGTTGAATTAAGGAGCTACAATTATGTGGTGTTATCAGACCTATACGGGATAGGGTGACGTGGGATCACCCCCAAGTATGTGCAGGGTAAGGTTATACGGTGGTTTGATGGCTTCGAGAACAACTCTGGACACGTTCGAGGATGAACGTATGTTTAAGTGGGGGAGGATGTAACAACTCGATCGGTCATTTTGAGCATTTGCACTTCGCTCGGTAGTTTACGTGTGTGAGTAGCTCCGTATGATGTATTTTTACTTGTGTGAATCGTCGGTTTTGGTTTTCAGGTTATTCGGGACTGATTTGGAAGAATGATTCTCAAGTAGGGAGCTTTAAATTTGAAAGAGTTGACCAAGTTTGACTTTTTAGCATTTGACCTCGGATTAGAATTTTTATAGTTCCATTAGCTCCGTTGGGTGATTTTGGACTTAGGAGCGCGTCCAGATTGCGATTTGGAGGTCCGTGGTTGATTTTGGCTTGAAATGGCAAAAATTAAAATTTTGAAAAGTTTGGCCGGGAGTGGACTTTTTGATATCGGGGTTGGATTCAGATTGGAGCAGGTCTATAATGTCAAATGTGACTTGTGTGCAAAATTTGAGGTCAATCGGACGTGATTTGATAGGTTTCAGCATCGGTTGTGGAAGTTTGAAGTTTCAAAGTTCATTGAATTCGCATTGAGGTGTGATTCGTCGTCGTTCCGATGTTGTTTTGTGTGTTTTGAGGCCTCGGGTAGGTCCATGTTATGTTATGGGACTTGTTGGTATGTTTGGACGGGGTCCCGAGGGGCTCGGGCGTGTTTCGGATTGATTTCAGATCATTTTTCTTCATTTTGGTACTGCTGTGTTCTGCTATTTTCTGGTGTCTCAGTTCTTCAGCGCGTTCGCGTGGCAAGTGTCGCGAACGCGTAGGGTATTTGGATGGCAGCAGCATTTCTTCATCGCGTTCATGAGTAATGGTCTGCATTCGCGCAGTGTTGGGGCAAGTCTTCTTTGTGTTCGCGTATGATGGATCGCGGACGCGTAGAGTTGAGCTGGGAGCCGGAGGCCTTCTTCATCCCGTTCGTGTAGATGGAGCCTCGTCCGCAAAGGTCTGAGCCAGCTGTGAGTTGCGTTCACAAGGTTTTTACCGCGAACGCGAAGTGTATAATGGTGGCAGATTATTTTGTTCATCGCGAACACGATGGTGTTGACGCGTTCGCGTAAGAGGATGCCTGGCCAGAAGTATAAAATACTCTATTTCGAGTGTTTCGGCTATTTTTACATTTCGGGAGCTATGGAGCTCGGATTGAGGCGATTCTTGGAGCAATTTTCATCACAAAGATTGAGGTAAGTATTTTCTACTCGGTTTTGGTTATATTTCATGAATCTACCTTTGTTTTTGGTAATTGGATTGTGAATTTTGAAGAGGAAATTTGGGGGTTTGGACTAAAGTTTCATAATAGGAATTTTTGGGTTTTGAACATCGAATTGAAGTCGGATTTGAGTGAAACTAGTATGGTTGGACTCGTAATTGAATGAGTTGTTGAATTTTATAAATTTTGTCAGGTTCCGAGGTGCGTTCCTCTTTTGGCCTATTTCGGGCTTTTGATTCAAGATTTGATCTTTTTCGATTGGGATTGGTTCATTTAGCATTGTTTGATGTATATGAGTTATTTTTGGTTAGTTTCGAGAAGTTCGGAGGTCGGAACGCGCATGATGGCATCTTTGGAGCATCGCTTGACTTGCTCGGCATTGGTATTGGCTTGTTCGAGGTAAGTAACTCTTCTAATCTTGGAGGTGAGGGTATGAAACCCCAAAATACGTGTTATGTGATTTGTGTTGAGGTGACGCACATACTAGGTGATGGGGGTGTGGGCGTGAACTATGTAAATTGGGACTCTGTTGTTTCCATGGCACTGAATAGTGGCCCTATTTTTGTTGATATCTGTATTTTCACCATGTGATAAAGTAATTGAGCTGTCAATCATGCTAGATATCATGTTTAGGCATTATGCTGACACTGTTGGGACCCATAGTGGTCGTTTCTTGCTCTCATCTCACTGATTTCATTGATATTTCGTATTCAATCATATTCATGCATTCATATCATATCTCAATCTCAGTTATTATTTATTGATACATCATATCATTGTTGTCAGGCTAGTTTCATAACATTGTGAGCCCGTGAGTGAGACTGGAGAGATTGATGACTGAGTGAGGCCGAGAACCTGATTATGAGTTACAGTTATGGGATCAGGCTTTATGCTGCAGCATGTAATATTGATTTATGCCTAGATCTGGTTTATGATAGCGCTTGGGCTATAGGAGCACCTCCGGAGTCTGCACACCTCCAGTGAGCGCGGTTGATTATATTGAGTGATGGATCTTCCCTGGACATGGATCTTGTCCGAAGCATTTATATACCCGGAGATGGATCTTCTCAATGGGGCCGGATTGGCCTTCCTCAGTACTGAGTGACTGATAGAAAGTGATGTATATATTCCGAGATGGATCTTCCCTGGGCCGTATGGGCCATATACAGTACCGAGTAGTTGAGAATGATGAGTGGAAAGTATGAGACAGTGAGATTGAGTACTCTTAAAGTGTGAGTACATGATTCATCTCTAATATACATGGCATTGGCATGCACACATGACATACATGCATAGAGATGCATTTTTCCTCATGTTGTATGGTATCACGTCATCCATTACTTTTTACACACATTGATATGTGGGCATAGAGAGGTATTTCACAGTTGCTATCTGGAAAGGAAATAAAACAACTTTTTTATTGTGGAAAGGATATTTGGAAAAATTACAAATTTTCAAACTTACTCATATTTTTGGCATTTTCGGTAAAAGATTTGGGTTTTTACTAAGATACTTGAAAAACATGACTATTTTTCTGGAATTGTGAACGAGTTGAGCATTTTAATTCTGATATACATCTTTTATTACTTGTATTATGCTATTATAAAATATTATGGGATATTGGTATTGATCCAGACCTTGTGTTAGCTCGTCACTACTTTCAACCTAAGTTAGGTTTGTTACTTATTGAGTACATGGGGTCGGTTGTACTCATACTAAACTTTTGCACCTTGCGTGCAGATATTGGCTGCTGATGTTGTTGTGTTTGATGGGAGCTGGATTTGAAGATGTACCTGCATCCCGATTGTAGCTGCCTCTTGTTCGTGGTAGCTTTAGATCTATAAAAATTCTGTTTATATACTTTTCAAACAGACGATGTATTTATTTTATTTTAGCTTTGTAAATTATATTCTTAGAAGCTCATGATTTGTACTACCAATTCTTGGGGAATGTATAAAATTAAGATATTTCTTTACTTAAATTGCTTTATTAATTGTTATTGAAATTGGATAGTGGTTAATTGGCTTACCTAGCGGGTTGGGTTAGGTGCTATCACGACTAGTCGAATTTTGGGTCGTGACAGATTTGGTCCTTTTGAGATTCTTGAGAGAGTGGGTGAGGTGGCCTATAGAGTTGCATTTCCATCTAGTTTACCATGAGTTTACCCCATGTTTCATGTTTCCATGCTCTGGAAGTATTATGGTGATCCGTCACATGTATTAGATTTCAGCTCAGTCCATCTGGACAAGGATTTAACTTATGTTGAGGAGCCGGTGCATATCTGGACAGGCGGGTCTGGTAGTTGAGGTCAAAGAACATTGCTCCAATGAAGGTTTAATGGAGAGGTCCACCACTCGAGGAGGCGACCTGGGAGACCCATCATGATATACATAGCCGTTATCCTCACATTTTTGGCACTTCAGGTATGTCTCTATACTCGATCGAGGACGAATGTCTATTTTAAGAAAGGGATAATGTAATGACCCAGTCATTATTTTTTGAGTATTTTAGTCCTGATGTCCCTATTTGATACTTTTAATATGTGTATTTACGGTTATGTGACTTGTCGGGATAATTGGTGTGATTTCGGGAGAGGTTTGGAATGATTTGGGAGACTTAGTCCCTTGGTTGGAGGCTTAGGTGGTAAGAGTTGACTGAAATTTGACGTTTGTGTAGAAGACTCCGTAATGGTGTTTTGACGATTTCAATAGCTTCGTGTGATGATTCTGGACTTAGGCGTGTGTCCGGATTTAGATTTGAAGGTCTGTATGTTGGTTTGGTGCTTTTTGGCGAAGGTTGGAAAGTTTGAAATGTTGATAAGTTTGACCGAGAATTGACTTTATTGATATCGAATTCGTATTGTGATTCCGGGATTTTGTATAGGTCTTTTGTGTCATTTGGGACTTACCTGCAAAATTTGAGGTCAACCGGAGTTGTTTTGGCTTGTTCGGCGCATGCTTTGAATTTGGAAAGTTCATTAGGCTTGAATTGAGGTACGATTCATGATTTTGATATTATTTTATGTGATTTGAGGCATCGAACAGGTCCGTGTTATATTTTGGGATTGGTTGGTATGCTTGGATGGGGTCCTGGAGGCCTCGGGTGTGTTTCAGATTGTTGTCGGATCATTCTTGGACTTGATTGCATAGTTGAAGTCTGATTAGTTCTGGTATTTTTGCACCTGCAACACTTTGTTCACATAAGCGGAAGTGGACTGCAGAAGCGGTGGTTGGTCGAGTTCTTGGAGTTTCGCAGATGCGGGCATGTGTGCACAAATCGCAGAAGCAGTCCTTGGACCGCAAGAGCGGTGCTGCAGGTGCGACTACTTGACCGTAGAAGTAGGATTTTGGAACTTAAGTGAAGTCCGCATTTGCGCTTATTTTTCCACAGATGCGGTATCACAGATGCGACTATTGGACCGCAGAATCGAAAAACATGGGCATAATAAAGCTTGGACGAGGGTTTTATTTTATTTATCACACTTTGAGTTAGAGAGCTCGATTTTGGACAATATTGGAGGAGATTTTCACGATTTGGATTGGGTAAGTATTTTTGACTCGGATTTGATATAATTTCATGATTCCAAGCTCAATTTTAGTGTTTGATTGATGATTTAAATAGGAGAAATTGGGGATTTTGGTAAAAAATCATTTTCAAAATATAAATTGATTATTTGAAGGCCGATTTGAGCTTGGAATTGGATAAAATTGGTATGGTTGGACTCATAATCGAATGAGTATTCGGAATTTGTGAGTTTGGTCGGGTTTCGGGGGTGTGCGCCTGGGGTTGACTTTTTTATTTTAATTAAATATTGAGTTTTATTATCCTAAATCGTTTCCTATAGCTTTTATTTAGGAAATTAAGTTATTTTGGCTAGATTCGAGTCGTCCGGAGGTAAATTTGCACGGAAAGGGCCTATTAGGTGAGTGATTTAACTTTTTGAGGTAAGTATCTTGCCTAACCTTGTGTGGAAAAAATACCCCTTTGGTACTAGTCATAATTGTGATTTTTATGATGTGTTAAGTGACGTGTACATGATGTGACGGGCATGCATACGGGCACTATGTGTGGTTTTGACCGGAATAGACCGTAGGCTATTAATATGCCTTAATGTGATAATGAACTTTATTTGAAACTTGTGAAATCACTTCAAGACTATTTGACCATTCTCATTTTATTAATATAGCTATAGACATGGTTTATCTATTGAACATCCCTCCGCTTCTATGATTATTTGTTATGTTCCCGTGCACAGTTTTTGAAAGTTGTAAGCTTATACTTTGATGATACTTTGGTACTATAGTTGTGATATTGTGGCACTTGGCATTATTATTTTATGGTACCATGGCACTTTTGGACATGTTGAGCGGATTGATTGGGGGGTGTCAACACGAAGTTTTGCCGTGTGAATTCTTTGTCTATGGTTGTGTGGATGGGGAGAAATAAGGGCGGTGTTATCTCGGGCTATCCACGTGGCGTAATATATATATATATGCGCATGTGGATAAATAAGGGTGGAATATCATTTTATGTGCACGTGCAGCGTAATAAAGATGGCATTTTGATGATGTTATGTGATATTTCAGGATATTCTCATTATTGTTGTGTTTGTGTTGAGATATGGTTGTTATTCTATTTCATAATTGTTTCTGAAAGCTTATGTTTGGCACTTACCTAAGTTATGTCTGTATTTGATATTTTATCACTTGCTTTACTTCTATTTGATATTTCGTGATCATAAATGGGTTTTACTATATTGAGTTATTATTACATGTTCCAAAGGGGTTGTGATTATCGTTTTATGTTATATTTCAATTATTAGTTTTCTTTGATATATTCATTGCACATATTTTTGTCTAGTGAAGTATCACACAACTTGAACCTCGTCACTGCTTTAGCAAGATTAGTCTTGATACTTACTGGGTACCGATTGTGGTATACTCATGATATATTTTTGCACATATTGTGCAGATCCATGTACCTCGGACCGGGTTGATTGGTAGTGAGGAATTGCACAAGCCGAAGACTTCAAGGTATCTCTGCATGATCCGACCGGAGGCCTCGGAGTCACCCTCCTATTTCATTTCTAATGTTTATGTATTTCAGACAGTATTGTAGTTGAGATTGATCTCGTGTATTCAGTTAGAGCTTGTGACTCTATACCACCTAGTTCTAGGATATTGTATTGAGTATTTTCCACTTCGTCCTGCATTACTCTTATTTTTGCATTTATATTAAACTCTATTTTTGTTAATTCATGTTTACATTGTTTAATATAATGCTGAGTGACTGACATATCTAGTTGGAAGACTAGGTATCATCACGACTGTTAATGAGGGATTTTGGATCGTGACAAATAACAACACCTTGAAAGTCCAATCTCCATTTTCATTTGAATTACCATGCTAGCTAAGCTAAATTCCGCAAAGATATAGTGGCACTGTCTTTGCTCAAATAACAACACTATGTTATTTTCTTTTTGTGTTTTTCTAGTGGCTATTGGAGTGTTTTTTCTTTATAATTGAACTCGAAATTTTTTGCTATTTTGTTACAGCTCCCCTAGCAATGAAGGCGCACACTGAAAAAAAAAGTTATGAGCTCTCTTTTTTGGTTGCATATATAGCCATCATTGTTTTTTATTTATTGATGGTATTGTTGTTGAGCAAGATCACCCCGAGTACAACATCAATGTCTCACATGTCATGATGTCTTTTTAGTGATTTTCTTTTCTGAAGGTATGGAGATTCTAGTTATTTATAATAAGAAATATGTTGAGTATTACAACCTAGTTGGCCTATTTTAGTGTATGTTTGTTGTTCTTTTTCTGTATAAAAGACAAACTAATGATGGTCATTACATTTATTGGGTGCTTCTTTGTGCACATGTGGGCACATTTTTCCTCGTAATGATGCTAAGGTCTGTCACCACTGATATGGGATCATTCTATCCACTATGTTCCTTGTTGTTTGTCTCTCAGTGAGAGACTATCACTATTCCTAAAGAACTTAGGTTGATGTGTCTCTTTATTGTTTACTTATATTTTTAAAAACCTATATAGAGACCAAGGTTGCTTGTGCTATTGCTGCAAGGTTTAGTGTCAAATAAATCAATGTGTTTCTATTGCAATATTTTATTTTATGTTGTAGTTGGATTGTCAATCTAAAGATTTCAATTTAGCATGTACACTTAATTCATATTGTTAGATTAGCTTTAATAAAAGAATATGTATAAATATATTTTGATGCAATATATTTGACAGGATGAAAAAGTATTTGAAACATATCTGAACTTCTTACAACCTCAATTATTTGCTCACCGTCATGTTGCTCCTAATTTCCTCCTCTTTATCTCCAAATCCTATACCCTCCTTTCCTCCCAACAACCCACAAATTTTTGAGGAAGTAGATGTGGACAAAGCACCATGTAGTGGAATTGACACCATTTAGCACATACTATTATATTCTAGTGTAATTAATGTTCTTAATATTTATTTTATTAGGCCTAATATTATGTCACGGCCCAAAATCTTACTTAGTCGTGATGACACCCAATCCAACCCGCTAGGTAAGTTAGGCAATATAAGCTACAACTAAACTGAGAAATCAATAATATATATAATAGAAACTACAACTGAATTCAATACAACTACTCCAAGGACTGGTAGTACAAGTCATGAGCCTCTATGATTTAGATTTATAAAACCGATATGAAGAATAAATACAATATTTGTTTGAAGTTTACATAAATAGAACTTAAATCCTAAACTATCATGAACAAAAGGTAGCTTGAATCTGGAATGAGGGTACGTCTTCAATGCAAGGCTTCGTCTTCCACAGCTACACAACTCCAAGATCTGTACGCAAGGTGCAGAAGTGTAGTATGAGTATATCCGACCTTATGCACTCAGTTAGTATCTTGACTAACCTCAGTGAAGTAGTGACGAGGTTTTAAGTGAAAGATACCCACTTACTATGTACATGTACAAATAATAAGCAGGAAAAACAAGCCAAGAGATATGTCGAATAATGGTAAGAGCATCAATTGGGGGCTTTGAAGAAAGTTAACATACATGGCAAACAAGACATAACCTCATAACCATTTCCACGAGGGAAGCCATAATCATGAAGTACGCCCAAGAATCATAACCAAACATCACTAACAAACACTGTTGTGGCGTGCAACCCAATACCAATCTCAAATAACACTATTACGACATGCAACCCAATCCCAATATCAATTAAAATGGTTGCGGTGTTCAACCTGATACCAATATCAATTAACACAATTACAGCATGTAACCCGATCTCAATATCAATTAATACTATTATGGCATGCAACCCGATCCCAATATCAATATAAATTCATATGAAACTATACAACAACAACCAAGCATGGGAAATTTACAACATAACATGAAGGAAGCTAACACACAGAGTTCAACTAGGAAATCCCAACTCAAACTAAGTAAGATGAGCAACACAACAATTGTAACGACCCGACCGGTCGTTTTGAGTTCTAGCACGTCACTCAGTAGTTTGGGGCCATGACTAGCTTCACTTCAGGTATTAGGACTTGTACGCGTGGTCGAAATTTAATTTCGGAAAGTTCGGAGTTGATTTGGAAAGACAATTCTAATTTCGGAAGCTTTAAGTTGGAGAAATTGACTAAAGCATGATTGTTCAGTAGACGGTCTCAGAATCAGGATTTGAAGGTTTCAACAGGTTTGTATGATGATTTTGAACTTAGACGTATGTCTGGATCGGGTTTTGGATGAACGAGAGCGTTTTGGCGCCTATTGTAGAAAGTTGGCATTTGGAAGAATTTTATAAATTTGAGTTGAAGTGCATTTCAATGATATCGACGTTCGTTTGGGATTTCGATCTGGGAATAGCTCCGTATAGTGATTCTGGTATTGGGAGCGCATCCGGATGTGGATTTGGAGGCCGGTAGGTCATTTTGGGGTCATCTCGCGAAAGCTAGAAATTTGAAGGCTTTTAAGAAGTTTGACCGGGAGTGGACTTTTTGATATCGGGGTCGGATTCCAATTCCGGAAGTTGGAGAAGGTCTGTAATATCGAATGTGACTTGTGTGCAACATTTGAGGTCAATCGGACGTGAATTGATGGGTTTCGGCATTGAATGTAGAAGTTTGAAGTTTTAAGGTTCATTAAGCTTGGATTGGGGTGCGATTCATGATTTTGATATTGTTTGATATGATTTGAGGCCTCGAGCAGGTCCGTGTTATGTTATGGGACTGGTTTGTGTGATTGGACGGGGTCCCGGGGGGCTTCTAGTGTGTTTTGGGATGGTTTTGGATCATTTCGGGTTGTTTTGGACTGTTGTTGCTGGTATTTGGTTTCCTTCATCGCGAACGTGAAGGGTGTCCCACGTTCACGAAGAGGAATTTGAGGCAGCTGGGTTTTTTTCTTCGCGAACGTGAGGCGGAGACCGCGAACACAGAGGGTTGCCTAAGGAAGCTTACGCGAACGCGACACATGGGGTCGTGAACGCGAAGAAGAAAAGCGGAGTGGGGGCCTGGAGTAGTATGACCTTCGCGAACGCAGAGCTCCAGCCACGAATGCAAAGCAGTGGTGTCTGCAGCCTTCGCGAACGCGAGGCTTGGATCGCGAACGCGAAGAAGGGCCTACCCTGGGCAGATTGTTTTAAAGACGAGATTTGGCCATTTATCCTCCATTTTTTATTTGGTTGGGCGATGTTTGGAGCTCTTGGGAGGGATATTTTTGTCATCTATGTCAAGGTAAGTGATTCCCACCTATTTCAAGTTAAATACTTGGATTATATATGGATTTAGACATAAAAATTTATAGAAATTTGGGATTTTGAAGAAAAATCTAAAAATTGGTATTCTTGGATTTTGATCACGAATTTGGGCATGAAATTGAGAATAAATTATATATTTGAGTTCGTGAGGCTATGGGTAATGGTTATCTTCGAGAATTTTCAGAATTCAGGCACGTGGGCCCGAGGAGGCTTTTATCGACTTTTCGAGCGGAGTTGAAAATTGTTGTAAATTGATTAATTATGAGTATTGGAGTATATTTTGATTGGGTTGAATCTTATTTGACTAGTTTTGAAGCGATGGGCGTCGGTTTGAGTTGTTGGAGCAGCTTTGGAGCCGGTTATGGAATTTCGGAGCGAGGTAAGTCTCTTTTCTAACCTTGTAAGAGGGAATTAACCCCATAGGTAAATTGATTAAATATGTGCTTCCACTTGCGGGGGCTACGTACGCACGAAGTGACGAGAGTCTGTACGTAGACACTAGCTATGCCTATGTCCGGGTAGTTTTAGGTTTACATCCTGTCTTCTTGATATTGTTATTTGATTTGTGGTTACTGTTTGCCTTGAAAAGAAGAAAGATTGAGGTTTGCGTATTAATTGTCTTGCGGAGAATTTAAATTGACGAAATTATGTTTTCAAAAAGTTTTCATTTGGACTTTGTATTTTCGAAAAGAAATTTAAGAATATTATAATAACTTAATAAATTTATATTTGACCGCGTCGCATGTATGATCCGCGTGCGGGATAAAATCTTCAAGTCGAATTGTCTTTATTTTGAAAAGAATCAAGGAAAAGGATTATGCTTTACTGATAATTTATTTTTGACCGCGTCGCATGTATGATCCGCGAGCGGGGTAATATATGCATGATTTATTGATAAGTTTATATTTGACCCCGTGGCATGTATGATCTGCGAGCGAGGTAATAGATGTATCTATGGTTCGTGTAGTTTGACCCTCGGCAGTGCACAATTTATATTTATATGTTGGATTGGGTCGTATGATCTTGGCATGATTTGCGCATGATTGTATTAATTGCTTTGGAAATTATAATAATTGATACTGCTTCATTGGCCTGAGATATAAATCGTTAAATGATGAAAATGAATTTGGAGAAATTTTTTATTAATAAAAGAATTGTTTACTTATTTCATGATATTGGGCTTACAACCATTCTACGTAATCCATGCTTAATTAAATCATTGGTATATTAATTATAGCCCATAATAAGTGTCTGAGTCGACCCCCCGTCACTACTTCTTCGAGGTTAGGCGGGATACTTACTGGGTACGCGTTGATTTACGTACTCATGATGCATATTTTTTTGTGTGCAGATATATATATATATATATATGTCTAGAGGCCTTGTGGACACAGAGGCACGGTTATTGCGGGGATTTAGGTGAGCTGCATTCTCTATTACGATCCACAGCCAGCAGAGTCTCCTTCAGAGTATTTATATTTCTCTTGTCCAAATTTGTATTTTGGACAGATGTTGTATTTCATTTTACTTCCTAGTTGATTCTAATGTACTTGTGAATGACTTGGAAGGAGGTTTACTCAGTGCATGATTCAGAGATCCAGTATTTTATTTCCGGCGAAAGAAAGGCAATCGCACTAGGAATGTTTAGATTTGGGTTGATGGAATAACGAGATTTGGTATTTTCGAGCATTGTAGAATTTTCATCAATAATGTGGTGTCATCGCCGTTGATTAAATGTGTTAAGTTTGTTGGTGTTATGGTCTTCATCAATTTGCCTTCAGGGCAGGGTATTGTGAAATAGTGTCGGGGAAGCGGCTGTCAGAGATCGCAATGTGCGGTAGTTCAGGATTGAATCGGTGTTCCGGGTGTTGAGGGCTCAAGGAAGATGATCTTCGGGGAGGTTTAAATTTGGTGGTGATCTATTGGATCAAGTGCTACAGAGATAGATATTGATTTAAGGCAACAACTGGGCAGCGAAGGATGAGGAAGGACATGTGGGAGATGTCTCGCGATGGTTAAACTTCTAGAAGGTCAAGTGTGAGAAACATGAGTCGAGTAGTTGCTTAAAGGAGAGGGTTTGATCAAAGTGGGAGAGTGGCAGAGTATCAGATGGGTTCTGTGGTAGGATAGCTACACGCCTTGGGGAAAGTTTGGCGTGATTGGGATACATGGTGGACAGTGACTAGGTCTACGGGCTTAATTTGGAATATTAGCTGCTATATTGAGGAAGATTGGGTGTGACAGGAGGGGTAGCTTAATATGAAAAAGGATACAACATGATTTTGGATTGGAATGTATTGTCACACGTTTAGTTGATGCCAATGGGGAGTGAACGGGCTTGTACAACTGGTGAATGAGCACGGGCTCAGGATGGTTTGTTGGCTCTGTGGTAATTGTACTTGGTGCAGCGTTGTTGGAGGATGTCGGCAAGGAATTTCCACAGGTGGGATATCTCTTGCGAGCAGGTTAGCGGTTGCGTGGTGTTGATGAAACTTTGTAATGACTGGGCCGATCGTTTTGAGAATTAGAGACGCGATCCCCTAATATCTGCTTTCCCCACATTTGTTTCTACTTTTGGGAATTTCCGTAGTGATTGGTTATTGAATTCGGGGAGTTTTGGGACACTTAGTCCCTAGTTGTAAGTTTAAGCCTTAGAAATTGGACTGTAGTTGAAACTGTGTGAAGATGGATCCAGAATGGAATTCCGTCGACTCCGTTAGCTCTGTTGAGTGATTTTGAGCTTAGGAGCCCGTCCGGAATGTGTTTTTGAGGTCTGTAGTAGATTTAGGCTTGAATTGGCGAAAGTTAGATTTTTTGGCGATTTTGGCCGATAGTGGAAATTTTGATATCGAGCTCGGAATGGATTTCCGAAAGTGGATGTAGGTTCGTAGTGTCATTTGTGACCTGTGTGTAAAATTTGAGGTATCTCGGACTAGATTTGACGTGGTTCGACGTCGTTTGTAGAATTTGGAAAATTCTACGTTCTTAGGCTTGAATCCGTGCTTAATTCATGATTTTTGGTGTTGTTCGATGTGGTTTGAAGGCTCTACTAAGTTCATATGGTGTTATAGGATTGGTTGGTAGGTTTGGTTGAGGTCTCGGGGCCTAGGGTGTGTTTCGGATGCTTAACAGAATGAAATTGGACTTAGGAAAATCTGGTGTTTTGGCTGGTTCTGCTGTAATCGCACCTGCGCAAGGCTGCCCGCAGGTGTGAGCAAATTGGCGCAGAATCAGGAAAATGGAGGAGTGCTAGAGGTCGCAGGTGCGAGGTATTTTCCGCATATGCGATGCCCGCAGATGCTTTAGGGGTCTTCGCAGGTGCGCAAGGTCCGCAGAAGCGGAAGGGAATTCCGCAGGCGCGCACGCGCAGATGCGGCCCTTTCATCGCAGGTGCGAAGGCAGAGGGGGCAAGTGAATTGCGCAGATGTACACAATTTCCGCACAAGCGCACCCGCAGGTGCGAGCCCAGGTTCCGCAGGTGCGGAAATACCTGGGCAGTGGTTAAAACCGAAGGGCTTCGTGATTTTTGTCATTTTTGACTTTGCAAACTCGGTTTAGGGCGAGTTTTGAGAGCATTTTCGAGGCATTTATTGAGGTAAGTCCCTTGTGCTTATTTTTTTGATCAATAATCTTGCTTTGCCATGTATGTTCCCACCTAGTTAGTATGTATTTAAGGTGGAAATTGGAAGTTGGAGGCTAGGGATTTGGAAGTTTGATTTGTGGATTTGGAGGACCATTTGGTATCGGAATTTAGTAATTTTGGTATGGTTAGACTCGTGGTGCAATGGGCGTTCCTATTTTGTAATTTTTACCCGATTCTGAGATGTGGGCCCCACGGGCAAATTTTGAGTTAATTTCGAGATTTTTGTTAAAGTGTTGATTTCATTAATTAGATGAGTCTATTATTGTTGTATTTATGATATGTAATTGCTTTTGGCTAGATTTGGGCCATTCGGTTCCGGATATTTGTAGGAAAGGCATTGTGACCGATTGATTGAGCTTGGTTCGAGGTAAGTGGCTTGCCTAACTTTGGGGAGGAGGGGGGGAAATCCCCTTAAGAGTTGGAACTATTGTGATATGTGAGCGTCGTGTACGTGAGGTGACGAGTACGTACACGGGCTAGTTGTGGTAAAACCTGATTTTCTTACCGAGCAGCAACATGTTTTCCTTTTATTTTGAGTTATACCATTTTAATGAGTATTAATCTATTTTCATTCTTAATTGAGTTATTCCCATTTGCGTAGCTATCCTGTTTAGTCTAATACAGCATATCTACGTGTCTTAATTGCCTATGTGAACTCTGTGCAACATGCTTAGTGAATTTCCTGCTTCTTCCTTGACTGGTACTTAGTCTAAATCATAAGATTTCGTGATGTAGTTGTATTTCTATTGTTTGCCCTGCATATTTACTTTGGGACTACATAACGGTATTTCGGAAGATCCCCATATCTTGCATATTTACTTTGGGACTACGGAACGGTATTCCGGGAAATCCCTCTGCATATTTACTTTGGGACTACGGAACGGTATTCCGGAAAATCCCCCTGCATATTTACTTTGGGACTACGGAATGGTATTCCGGGAGATCCCCCTGCACATTTACTTTGGGACTATGAAATGGTATTCAGGGAGATCTCCCTGCATATTTATGTTTGGGACTACGAGACGGTATCTCAGGAGATCCCCTGTTGTGTTTCTGTGTACTGAGCTATTACCTTCTATGATTTCATTATTGTTAAATTCCAGCCTTTATTTTATTACAGTATTACACTCTATATTGTTTTATTATATATTTACCAGTATGGCCCTGACCTCGTCACTACTCGACCGAGGTTAGGCTTGGTACTTACTGGGTACTAATTATGGTATACTCATATTACTCTCTGCACATGTTTTTCGTGTGCAGATCCGGGTGTACCTTATCAGCCGCACTATCAGTGAGCCAGGATAGCTTTGGAGACATCAAGGTATATCTGCCACGTCCGCAGACCACGGAGTCCCCTTCTACTCTCTCTCATGTCCATTATCTTCTGTATTTTTCCTTGTTAGATTCTGAGGTATAGAGATACTAGATTTTTCCTTTTGTAGTTTGTGATTCACTATGTTCCGAGTTTTGGGATTTGTTTTGTATTTTTGAAAAATTGCTTAAATTTATATTTTTATTTCAATATTCTGCAAAATGTTAGGCTTACCTAGTTGTAGAGACTAGGTGCCGTCACGACATCACACGGAGGGGAAATTAGGTCGTGACAAGATTCTACGAAGAATTTTACTTGTTATCCAGTAAGAGGTCGAATATGTGAATATGGCTAGTGATTCAGAATGTTCATGAAATGTTTAACATAAGGATTTCGAGGAAATTTGGCTGGTTGATTGTGCAAGATCATGTCAATAGGAGATAAGGGATCTTGGTGGGTTCCAGGGTTATGCAATGGTAGCTTCAGGCTAAGTGGGAGATCCCCACTGTCTATCAGTGTATTGATGGGTCGCCATGACTAAGGGAAGAGAACATCAGCGGTAATTTGAGCAAAGGATTTGAGGAATGTGTGCTATATTTGGCCTTATCGATTCGTGTTCAGGTTTGGGGAAGACTCAGAGTCTAGGCTTCGTGTGGAAGTGGTGTATAAGGAAAATGATTTAGCCGGATGCTTCTTTAAGAGGGCGTCCATGTGCTAGTGGAGCCTTGGAGTTTGATCATATTCAGGACCAAGTTAGAGTGGGTGACTCTCAACAATGGTCCTAGTAGGTTCAAAAATTTAAGGTGCGGTGCCTAAGGATTTCGAGCCCGTGGTATGGTTAAGTACCGAGTTTTGGCAGCAGATTATGGAAAAGGGGACTTGGAATGTTCTATGTTATCGTCGGTTTGTGGTGTGGCATTTGAGGAATGGGAGAAAATAACTTCGCGTTCATAGAGCGATTTTCAGAATGGGTGTACCAGTTGAATACGCGAATATGCGCACAAGGAGAGTATGAGATGGTTCGTGGGTTTGGGGGACAATATGGTCTCGTGAAATGGGGTCACTCAGGATAAGTTTGGATTGAGTTCATTATATTGATAAAGGAGCTGTTGTTATTTCTAAGGAAGATCCTGAGTAAATTAGGAGAAGTCGGGTTCGGTTAGCAATGGTTGAATTAGCATGATGACGGCAATGATCAGCTCCTTCAGCGTGTTGAGTTGTACAAGTGATTTGTGCAGGTACGTGCGAGGCTTGACGACCGCCGTAATTGATTATTTTTTGGGGGCATTTGAGTATTATGGCCTGTTATGTGTAGATGGAACCTGGAAGAATTATGATGGTTTAGACCACTACTCGAGGTTTGTATTTTGTTGTTGTTTGGCAATTTAGTTGCGTATTGCATTGGTTCTTCTGGAATGAGCTAAGTAGAAGGTTTCTATATGATGAAATGTGTACCCTATTTGTGGTTCGGGAGTTATGAAGAAATTCTTATACTCTTGCGTACTTGTGATGACCCAAAAGGTCATCTTATATTTTAGAACTCGATTCTGCGCTCTTAAGACCTTAAAAATCTCATTTCCTACCCTCCTCGATTTGCGTGCTCAGTCCGGGCGTGTAAGCTCGAGTTATGAATTTTTGAAGATAATTAAAAGTCTGCTAATTAATTATTTTTAAAAATTGATTAATGTGGGGCATTGTTAGTACCGGATCCGTATTTTGGTTTCGAAGCCCGGTGCAGGTTCATTATAATATTTAAGACTTGTCTGTGAAATTTGGTGAGAAACGGAGTCGATTTAAAGTGATTCGAACGTCCAGTTGAGAAGATAGAAATTTTAAAGTGTTCTTGAGAATTGCATTTGATTTGGTGCTAAATTCATAGTTCTAGGTGTTATTTTGGCGATTTGATCGTGCGAGCAAGTTCGTATGATGTTTTTAGACTTGTGTGCATGCTTGGTTTGGAGCCTCGAGGGCTCGGGTGAGTTTCGGATAGGCCTCGGGATGTTTTGGACTTTGGAAAATCTGGTATTTTACTGCAGCAGGTGTTCTGGAATGTCCTTCTTCGCATTCGCGAAGGTACTCTCGCGAACGCGAAGAGTAAACTGCTGAGGCCGGAATTTGCTTCTTCGCGAACGTAAAGGCTGGGTCGCGAACGCGAAGCGATGGTGGCATTACCCTTCGCGAACGCGACAAGCTCATCGCGAATGCGTAGAGTTAGGCACTGGGGGGGAGGAGTCAGTCTTTCCTTCATCGTGAACGCGAGCAGTGTCTCGCGAACGCGAAGGCCAGGCGGTAGCCTACGCGAACGCGAACAAGGTCTCGCGAACACGAAGGCTTAGCAGCCAACACTCTTCGCGAATGAGACAATAGCCTCGCGAACGCGATGCACACTATCGCCCAGCACTTAACAGAATCCAAAAAATGGGAATTGGCCATTTATTTCATTTTCTCAAAAACCAAACAGACTAGAGGCGATTTTCAAGAGTTAATTTCTTCCCCAAAGTGTTGGTAAGTGATTCTAAACCATTTTCTTTCAATTACCCATTACATTTTATGAACTATCAATCTAAAATCTAGAGTTTTCATGGTAGAATTAGGGGTTAGGGTAGAAACTAGGGATTTAGACTTCAATTTGAGGTCAGATCCCAAAACTAATTATATATTCGGGCTCGGGGTGAATGGGTAAATGGATTTTGGTTCGAATCTCGTGTTTTGACCAAGCGGGCCTCGAGTTGATTTTTTGACTTTTTGGAGGGAAATTTGGGAAATTTAATTTATGCAATATAATTAATTCCTTTAGCAATATTTGATATTATTGAGTTATTTGTGAATAGATACGAGTGGTTTGGAGGTGAATTCTAAAGGAAAAGTTGTGATAGAGAATTAAGTGGCCTTCGGAGCGAGGTAAGTGTTGTGTCTAACCCTGACTTGAGGGAATTAGGAACCCCAGATTATTTGCTATGTGAAATTTATGTGAGCGTCGTATATGTAAGGTGACGAGTACTTATGCGCCGCCAATTTACCTGTTTTCCTTGTTTTCTCCCGTTTTTCTTATATTGTGTCTTTCATATGCCTAATTGTTACGTGTTTAGACTAGTGTTGTTAAGTTCATCGTTCTTATCACGTTTACGGATTTTCTGGTGATAATTGAGTATTTATTTCAAAGTTGAGATTTATATTGTGGAACCGAATATTAAAGTAAGGTTTGTACTTTTTATTTTATCTCCCTGTTTTTGTTTATTCATTGCATTATGGTAAGGGGGAGTGTTAATGCACGAAGGGTGATGTTGTGCCATATTGTGAGTGTTAAAGTACGAAAGGTGATGCCGTGCCATATTATGAGTGTAAAAGCACGAAGGGTGATGTCATGCGATATTGTGAGTGTTAATGCACGAAGGGTGATGTCGTGCTATGATATGAGAGTTAATGCACGAAGGGTGATGCCGTACCGTTTCTATTGATTTTATGGTGAGATTGAAAGTAAAAGCACGAAGGGTGATGCCGTGCATTTTTCCTTTACTGCATTCGTGCTCCTGTTGATTCATATTATATTGGTTATTCCAGTTCTCATTCTGTTGTAGCTCTTTACTTCATATTTTCCCCCAACATGTATCCCCATCCCGATAATTCTTGTCTAGCTCTTTATTACTGTTATTTTTATATACATTGTTAAATTGTACAGGTTGATTGGTATGTGCCTTGCCTTACCCTCGTCACTACTTCGTCGAGATTAGGCTCGACACTTACCAGTACATGGGGTCGGTTGTACTGATACTGCACTCTGCACTTTCTGTGCAGATTTTGGTACCGGCTCGAGTTGATCGAGATTTTAGCTATTGGACCCGCTATCCGGAGACTCAAGGTAGATCTGTCGGCGTTCACAGACCTTGAAGTGCCCGTCTATCTTTTCAGTTTTACTATTTCTTTCATCCAAACAGTTGTATTTCTTTCAGACTATTACTTGCACTGAATTCTAGAATGCTCGTGAATTGTGACTTCAGATCTGGGTAGTAGTAATTAATGCAGTTTTTATATTATTCCGTTCTTATTATATTTCACCTTAGCTAATTTGCTGTTATTTACTTAATGGGATAAGAATTGGTTTAATGATTCTCTAACGTTGGCTTGCCTAGCAAGTGAAATGTTAGGCGCCATCACGGTCCCAACAGTGGGAATTCTAGGTCGTGACAAGTTGGTATCAGAGCACTAGGTTGCCTAGGTCTCACGATTCACGAGCAAGCTCAGTAGAGTCTGGAGGATCGGTACGGAGACGTCTGTGCTTATCTTCCAGAGTCTATGAAGTTTAGGAACAAATTTCACTTCTATTCTCCTTTGTCGTGCAATGTTGTTTTCTCAATACTGATTGAACTCTTCTACTCTTATTCTCTCGCAGATGGCGAGAACACGTACCGCTTCCTCAGCTGAGCAGCAGCCAGAGCCTCCAGTGGCAGCTCCTACGAGGGGAAGAGGTCGAGGCCGAGGCCATGCCAGAGGCCGAGGCAGAGGCAGGGCTCAGCCCAGAGCCCGAGAAGCAGCCCCAGCAGTGGAGCCTCAGATATATCTTAATGAGGAGATTCCAGCCCAGACTATTCTTGCCAGACCAGCTCAGGTTCCGGAGGGGTTCATTGCCACCCCAGTACTTCAGGATGCTTTGGTCCGTTTGGTGGGTCTTATGGAGAGTGTGGCCCAGACCGGCGCATTTCCCATGGCACCAGCAGTCTTTCAGGCTGGAGGATGAGCCCAAAATCCCACTACTCCCGCTCCGGAGCAGATAGCTCCCCAGTATTAGGCTCCAGCAGCTCATCCAGTCGGAGTAGTTCAGCCGGTTGTCGCAGCGCAGATCGGTGATGGGTCAGCTATGTCTTTTGAGGCTTTGTGGAGATTGGACAGGTTTACCAAGCTCTTTCATGTTCACTTCAGTATTACTACTTCAGAGGATCCCCAAGAGTATCTTGACAGCTGTCACGAGGTTCTACAGAACATGGGTATAGTGGAGACCAATGGGGTCGATTTCACTGCATTTCAGATGACTGGTTCTGCCAAGAAATGCGGAGAGATTATTTGTTGACCAGAGCAGTTGGGTCGCCTGCTCTTACTTGGGACCAGTTCTCTCAGCTCTTCCTATCAACACAAAATCAAGATCGTGAGACACAAGTTGAAGAACCATTATTGGATATTATGAAGTTGACAAGGAGGTTGCCATCTTCAACAGTTAAAGTTCAAGAACTAAATGTAGTGCAAAAACAGGTTAATGAACCAGTTCCAAACCAAATTGAAAAACAACCAAAATTAACACAAGTTGAGTAAGTTGTACAAGAACCTCTTAGAAGGTCTACACAAGAACGTCATGTACTAACTAGATTAAATCTAATGGTACAAGATGATGTATCAAATGAGGTTGATCATAATGATGATGACCCTAAGACCTATGAAGAGGCGACACAAGGTTCTGACAATGAAATATGGCAAATGGATGTGAAAATAACTTTCCTTATTGCTGAGCTAGAAGAGGATGTGTACATGACACAACCTGAAGGTTTCACATCTCCGTCTGATCATAATAAGATTTGAAAGCTACAAAGATCCATTTATGTACTAAAGCAAGCTTCTCGAAGTTGGAATATTCGCTCTAACAAGACAATTGAAAAGTTCAATTTTGTTAGATACGAAGAAGAACCTTGTGTGTACAAAACAGTTAGTAGGAGCACAATTATATTCTTAGTATTATATGTTGATGATATATTGCTCATAGGGAATGATATACAAGCACTGCAAAGTACCAAGATTCGGCTAGCTGGACAGTTCTCTATGAAAGACTTGGGAAAAGTAGCTTATATGTTGGAAATAAAGATCCATAGAGATAGATCAAGGAAGCTGCTTGGACTTTCCCAGTCTTTGTACATTGATACCATCTTAAAGAGGTATAACATGGATAATTCCAAAAGAGGCTATCTACCGATAGGTATTGTAATTACTCTTAGTATGGAGGATTGTCCTAAAATACCTGAAGAGAGAGACCGCATGAGTAGAATCCGATATGCTAGTGCAGTGGGAGCTATCATGTATACCATTACATGTACACGTTCTAATGTGGCTTATGCACTAGGAGTGACTAGTCGATATCAGGAAAATCCTGGTGAGAAACATTGGAAGGTGATGAAGACCATCCTTAAGTACTTAAGGAGGACTAAAAACCAATTCCTCATTTATGGAGATTCTGAGTTGAAACTTGAAGGCTATATTGATGCAAGTTTCTCTTCAGATAGAGATGATAGCAAATCTGTTTCTAGTTATGTATTCACCTTAATGGTAGTGCAGTGAGTTGGAAAAGTTTCAAACAAGCTACAGTAGCTGATTCAGTGATTGAAGCAGAATATATAGCAGCGAGTGAAGCTGCTAAGGAAGCTGTTTGGATGAAAAAGGTTTCTAACTGAACTTGGTGTGGTTCCTTCAATAGAAGGTATAGTTCCATTGTTGTATGACAATACTCGTGTCACGACCTAAAATCCATTAAAGGTCATGATGGCGCCGGACACCGCTATCATGCAAGCCAAAAATAAATACTTAATTTGGTTCTCATTTTAATATTTTTGAAGTCACATTTTTCTTCAATTAAATAGTAAAAGATGGAATTCACATTGTAAATAATAATATTATTAACAATTTCAATACAGAACAATCCATAATCACACCAAAACCCGGTGTCACAAGTGCATGAGCATCAACTAGGAATGTAAAATAAAATACAGCATATGTCCGGAATACAAATTTGGACAGGAGAAATATAAATACTTTGAAGGAGACTCTGCTGGCTGCGGGTCGTAATATAGAATGCAGCTCACGTAAGTCCCCGCATGCATACACGCCTCTGCTCTCACAAGGCCACTAGTCACATATGTACCTGCACAAAAATGTGTAGCAAGTGTAGTATGAGTACGTAATCAACGTGTACCCAATAAGTATCTAGCCTAACCCCGGAGGAGTAGTGACGAGGGGTCGACATCGACACTCACTAGTGGTCCAATAACATCAGGTACAGTAAAGAGGTAAGTAAATATGAGGCAGAGTAAATAAACGATATAAACAAGTATAAATCACGTGGTACAAATGTCACGACCCAAAATCCCACCACAGGCGTCATGATGGCACCTAGTCTCTAAGACTAGGTAAGCCGATTTCAATTACATTTTAAGCCATTTTTTTTATAAATAAGTAATCAAAACTAATAACGGAACAAATATAAATATACAACCTCCCAAGATTGGTAGTAATGAGTCACTAACTCTAACTGAATACATGGAATGATCACGAGGACCGAATATACAATACTGTTTGATTACAAATTAACAGTACAATGAAATGAAAAGACTCTAAGGGACTGCGACGACTAAGCTGCTCTACCTTGAATCCTTACGATCCCGCTTTAACTCTGCTCAAGCCCGATATTTTCAATACCTGGCTTTGCCCAAAAATATGCAGAAGTGTAGTATGAGTACACCACGGTCGATACCCAGTAAGTATCAAGACTAACCTCAGTGGAGTAGAGACGAGGTACAGTCAAGACACTCACTAGTCTAATAACCTGTGCAATATAATATACAAAATAATAGAAAACAAATAACAATAAGGGCAACATAAAACAACCAGTGATATGCACATCAGACAAACAATAATACCATTAATATCGCTCAACAGTTAATAAATACAATTACACTCAATTAAATCAAGTTTTTCAAATAAATGTCTTTCACATATAATTCTACGAATAACTCTCTTTCAAATATAATTTACTCAAATAATTACCTTTCAAATATAATTCTTTCAATAAATCTCTTCAAATATAAATTTACTCAAATAAACATCTTTCAAATACAATTCTTTCATTTAATACTTTCTAGATAAAAATCCTTCCAAATAAATATTTTTAAATATAATTCTTTCAATTAAAAAGTCACCATGTGACACGTCGTTTCATAATTATAAAAATACGGGTCTTAATCCATTTTTATATTTTTTGTAAACACGGGTCTCAGCCCATTTTTTATATTTTCACGGCACCTAGTGCCCATAATTAAATCATCATATTTTCCCGGCACCTCGTGCCCTCATTTCCTATCACAACTGCATGGATAATTCACGTGCCAAATATCATTATCATTTAATCACAGCACCTCGTGTCCACATTTCATATCACAACTGCACGGACAATTCACGTGCCAATATTCTCATTATTTACTCACGGCACATCGTGCCCACATTTTATTTTATAATCCGCCTGGCAATAGCCACAAGCTCTCAATTTCAACATAAATCAGATTGTTATCAATTTATCAACAACAAGACAAATTGCACAAGGTATAAAATAAACACAAGAAAATCACAACATCACATGAAAATCACCAACACTACAACTCCACATCATCGCATATCGTCCCTGACAATAGCCACCTTTATCTCTCCTATAGCCACTCTTATCTCTCCTATAGCCACCCTTATCCCTCCGCCCTGACAATATCAACAGCCACCCTTATCTCTCCTATAGCCACCCTTATCCCTACGCCCTGACAATATCAATAGCCACCCTTATCGCTCATATAGACACCCTTATCGCTCCTATAGCCGCCCTTATCACTCCGCCCAGACAATATTCCAACAAACATAACAACAGTAAAATGCCACACTTATACCCACATAATATCAACGGTGAAATGCCATCCTTATCTCCTCAAAATAATAACTCACACAACACAATAATTTACACGAAAAATTATCACGGCAACATAACAAAATCAATTCATATCACAATTTGCCCAATGGACACAACCAAAATTCCAGTAAAATGGCCATAACTTTCTGTATACTTATCCAAATGATGAACGGTTTGATGAGTTGAAAACTAGACTCAAAGAGATTTAATATGATAGGTTGTACACATATAACTCTTTATATCTTGAGAGTTATGCTCGTTGAAAGTTAGATCTTGTGCAAACTCAGTTGAAACTTTAGTCTATTATGAAATTTTCAACTTCTACATTCGATGCTGAAACCTAACGAATCAAGTCCGATTAACCTCAAATTTTGCACACAAGTCATAAATAATATAAAGGACGTATTCCAATTTTCAGAATCGGATTCTGACCTCGTTATCAAAAATTCAACCTTTGATCAAAATTTCTAAAAATCGTCTATTTTCCAACTTTCGCCAAAATGCGTCGAATTATCCTACGGACTTCCAAATCCAAATCCGGACATACGCCTAAGTCTGAAATCACCATACAAACCTATTGACATCACCAAAATTCTATTCCAGGGTTATTTGCTCAAAAGTCAACTCTCTGGTCAACTCTTTCCATTTAAGTTTCTAAATAAGAATTGTTCTTTCAATTTATTTCTGAATCTTCCAAAAATCAAACTCGACCACACCCGCGGGTCATAATACATATTACGAAGCTGCTAGAGACCTTAAGTCAATGAACAGGGCGTTAATGTTTAAAACGACAAGTCGGGTCATTACATTCTCCACCTCTTAAACATACGTTCATCCTTGAACATGCCAAGAATCTTTCTGAGGACATTAAATTACTGAGTTTATTCTTACACACATACTTGTGAGTGATTCTACTATAATACCCAAAAATTTCTAAGTGTTTTAAGACCATTAAGAAGATCGACGAGTGCTAATTATATCAATTCGGGTGTGAACAAGACTGATAATTTGAATGATATCGATTGATCATGATAATATATGTATGAGGTGAATTGAGAATGGTTTATGGTCTAAGAAGAGACCTAAGACTAAGTCAAGTTGAAAATTATATGACGGGATAAAGTTTCAAGTGAGTTCGCACAAGATCTAATTTCAAACGAGCGTAACTATCAAGATATGAAGAGTTATGTGGTGTATAACCTATAAAATTAAATCCCTTTGAGTGTAGTTTCCAAATAATCAAACCGTTAGTAATTTCGATATGTATACAGAAAGTTATGGTTATGTTACTGGACATGTATCATATGCGCGCCCAGATGCGCGACCGCGCATATTTGAGACTTTTTGCTTCAGGTGTGCGGCCACTTGCCCAGCTGCGCGGCCGCGCATGTAGGAGCTCATTTAATACCCCCAAGGCCGGGTAGGGATAGGGGTGAGTCATTTTTGAGCTAAAACTTGATATTTTAGAGAGATGTAAGAGCATTTTAGAGAGAGAAGGAGTAAACCTAACATTCCAATCATCCAATCTTGCACCAATCTCCATGAATCAAGGAAGATAATTTCAAGATCTTCATCAAAGAGGTAAGGTTCCATACCCTAGTTTTCAATTTCGAGATTTGGATTAAAAGTAGGTCATAAGAAGTATGATTCTTGGGTATGAGAGTATTATGTATACATGTATGGATTTATTATGGAAATATGAGTATGAATCAAGTATTAGAACTCATGGTATAGTGATTGGAAGCCATAAATTCTCAATTTAAATGAATACCCATTGTAGAAATTGAAAGGTGATTATTTGATGGAATTTTGTTGGTTGAGTGAGAATGGTTGGTCATGATGTTAGGATTATAAGTTGTTAAAGAATGATGGTGGGATGAATTGTTGGTAAATGATGGTAGTTGGAACTTGGAAGAACTAATTCTATGGTTAAGAAATGTATAAATGTATGTCTACTAGGTGTTTGATAAAATGCCTAAATGACCAAATCTGGAAATTTGTTTACTAATATTGGTCCAATTGAATTATGTTGATGTAGATTGAAGTTGCAAGAGTAGTAGGGGTTTTTAATATCACTAAAGAGTTGAATTAAGAAAGCTCGATTTGTGGCGATCTTATTATTGATGGATTTTCGAGGAAATCACTGGGATTTGAGTCGTTCGGAGGTTGATACGCGCGGAATGAAATTTTTGGAGTATTGTACAGTTTGATCGGTATTGGATTTGGCTTGTTCGAGGTAAGTAACTCTTCTAATCTTAGAGTTGATGGTATGAACCCTGAATATATGTATTATGTGAATTGTTGGGAGGTGACGGGCGTGTGTGCATACACTATAGAAATTGTGACATAATTATTTCTGTGGAATTTTGTAGTTAAATAATCTTGGCATTTTCCATGCGGTTTTATGTGTTACAGAAATCGAGCTGAAAAGTAAATTAAAAATTATGTTGAGGTTATGTGCCAGTATTATTGGGACTCACAAAGGTCATATTGCTGTGAATTATTTATTTTAATTTGAAAATTCATACTCAGTCATATTCATTTCATTACATATCATATCTCAGTCTATGTTGTTATTTATTGATACATCATATCATCATTTTTGGGCTATTTTCATGACATTGTGAGCCCATGGGAGAGAGACTGGAGAGATTGATGACTGAGTGAGGCCGAGGGCCTGATTGTGAGGATTATTGTGTGGATCGGGGTTGTCCGCTGCAGCAGGACTTATAGGCTTCATTATATCACGTGAGTTGTCCGTACAACACGTGAGTTGGCCGTGCGAATCCAGATATTATTATAGCATATGAGTTGTCCGTGTAGCACGTGAGTTGGCCGTGCGGATCCAGATATTATTATAGCACGTGAGTTGTTCGTGCAGCATGTGAGTTGGCCGTGCGGATCCAGATATTATTATAGCACGTGAGTTGTCCATGCAGCACGTGAGTTGTCCGTGCAGCACGTGAGTTGTCCGTGCAGATTATAGCGCTTGGGCTGAAGGAGAGTTTGTACACACCCCAATGAGTACAGGTACCTACTGAGTGTCGAGTGCGTGTGCTGAGTGACTGGGAGGAATGAGTGAAATGATACTCTGAGAGTATGCATATGATTTTATCACTGAATTGCATCGCATTGACATGCATACATGACATACATGCATAGAGATGTATTTTCCTCATGTTGTACAATATCACATCATTCATGATTTCTCACACATATTGACAGATGGACATAGTGATGTATTGGTTTTACACGGGTTATCTGGAAAGAAAATGAAATATCTCATTTATTATTGAAAGGATTTTGGAAAAATTATTGTTTTTAAACTTATTCATATTTTTGGCACCTTCGGTAAACGATTTGGGTTTTCACTGATGTACTTGAAAGGAAGAACTATTATTTTTGAAATCATGATTTAGCTGAGCATTTTTATCTCTAAGTTACTTCTGGTATTATTTGCTCTACGTTGTTATGGACTGTTGTGGATTATTGGTTTTCGACCCGACCTTGATAAAAGCTCGTCATTTCTTTCAACCTAAGGTTAGGTTTGTTACTTACTCAGTACATGGGGTTGGTTGTACTGATACTACACTTCTGCACCTTGCGTGCAGATGTTGGCTATTGATGTTGCTGTGTTCGATGGGAGCGGGATCTAAAGATGTACCTGTGTTTTGGTTATAGCTGCCTCTTGTTCATGGTAGCCTTAGATTTATAACAATCTATTCATGTACATTTCGAACAGATGATGTATTATTTCATACCAATTTTGTAAATTTTATTCTTAGAAGCTCATGATTTGTACTACCAGTTCTTGGGGAAAAGTATTTGTTTTAGATATTTTCTTTTAATTAATTGCCTTATTAATTTCATTGAAATTGGATAGTAGGTAACTGGCATACCTAGCGGGTTAGGTTAGGTGCCCTCACGACTAGTTGGATTTTGGGTCATGACATCTACGTTTCATAATTTAACATGGGTCCGACAACACCATCTCAGTTGAGATTATTTCTTTTATCCATACTTATAAGCTTTAAAGCAAATTCCCTAACTCTCCAATCATTTCCAAAATGCCTGATTTTCACTTCGACGCACGGTATTAGTCTTAACTGGCTATAGAAACTCGTGCCTACGCACACATCAACTTTCTTCATACTGTTAAAGTACTTCAAAATTTTTCCGGGGTGCTACATTCTCCCCCGCTTAGGATCATTCGCCCTTGAATGAGAAATAGAATCTGCCCTCAAACACATAACATAACGTTTCTCTTCTTTCGCACATATCAATCTCCCAAATTTTTCATAAATTTCGGCAGAATCTCCCCTGTAAATGGGCCTATCCACCTGCCAGAGTAACACCAAAATAACTCCTAACAACACATCCACAAGCCCACAAAACACCACAATCAACAACACTAATCTCAACATTACAAGCACTGCATTATCACAATGATATCCAGACATGAAGTACATCATATGTATGCCCATAACCACATTTCTGGTCTTAAAAGTTGTTCATAATTAATTTTAGCATCATCAATTAATCTCATATTAACCACCACCTCATTTCGAATTTTCACAACACTGACAATAGAATGTGAGGTATGAAGACTTCATGATTACTTACTCGGGTCAATGAGTCACATTTAACGCCACCTAAGTACTCATCTCATAGGTTAAAACTCAATGTTTACAGCACGAAAATGACTCAATATGCACAGAAAATATACAAGAATTATCAAATAAGCCTAACATGCATGACTCCCTCTTAATATTATTGTACAAATTAAATTTCAAAAAGGAAAAATTTTAAACTCATAAATATTTTACCACAAGGATCTCGTCTTTATATAACTTCCACCGTGGATCGCAGCCCAAATTAAATATTTCACATCATATAAAATGTGAGGATCTCGTCCTCAACTCCGAATCACAAGTATTTTGCACATTGTGCCAACCGAAATTTTTAATTTCCTTTCTTTCTTCTTTTCAATATATTTCATAAACAGTTTTCATAACACATAATGAACCCTCATACCGGTAGAGCATATAATTCATAAAAATTAGAATCAATCATTCCGAAATACATTAAACCCACTGTAATGAATAATAACAATTACTTTTGGACTTATAGTCCTCAATGGTGTACAAACATAAAATGACAGACACTGGCTCACATCTTCAAATCTCCTAACAGGGATAAACATATAAGTGGGTCACAAATTTACGAAGCTCACCCATAAGCGGAGCATAATAAGAGGACTCACCTCAATATTTAGAAACGAATCAAATTAAAGAAAAATATCCTTTTATAACAAAATCAGGATCGTACCTGTAATGACACCATCTGGTATATCGGCCTCAGCCAAATCATAGTGATTATATCAACGGGTCAGGCCTCCACCTCTTAGGTGCCCACTACCCGCATGTCCTCCACCTCTAGCTGACTGTGCACGTAGAGTATTAACTTGAATAAAGCTAGTAGTTGGAGTGCTCTGATGAAATCCACTCCTCCCAAATTTGGGACAATCTCTCATAATGTGTCTAGTGTCACCACACTCATAACAACCCCTTTGCGGGTTCGGCTGCTCACACTGAGTATGTGCCGGATAACTAGAATATCCATCATAGGAATCCCGTGCCGATGGTGCAATGTAAGAACTTACTGTAGCACCCTGAATATTCTGAAATTATTTTTGTGACCCCGCTGGTACTAACGTTGTAGAATTATTAAGGACGTGAAAATATCGCAAGCCCCAGCATCATCCCATACAAATCTCACCTTTTATTCATATACAAGTTTCGGAGAAACTTTCAATACCACATAAATACATCTCAGGTCCCAACTGATATAGCACATGACCCCGCAATATGATCGTTGATAGTGGACTCCCCTCACTTGGCGCGAAGCCACATGACACATTCTGATGATCCACAATACTATCCTTCATCGCTCGTAGGACACCGGTCACAAGACACCTCAAGCCATTTATTTGGTACATGTCATCCCAGTGACAGTTAAACTCACTTCCTCCAGTGCCTTGGCTGCGTATGTACCCTTCGCTAAATAGAAATCACATATGAACTACATAGTCTCTAATACCATCAACTATTTCAGATCTACATCCACCTCGTGACCCTACCACAATTGTGATGATTAGGCAATTAATTAAACCTTCTTAATATCATACTTATCAATCATATGTCAGAACCTGTTGTACCCCAATGTGCACAACTGAATGATCTCTCAATACTTCCGCATCCTCGATCTGGACGACACGTTGTAATAATGGTTGAGCAACCCTGGATCCCTTATAACCCCCAGTAGTATCACGAATCATTGGCGCATAGTTGATACCGAGTGCACAATTTCATACACGAGTGGATGCAAAAGAACATAAGATATATGCTTCAAGCTGAATAAATACCGCACAATGAGGAATAAAAGAAGTGAAAAATTTTCCTACTAGCTCAGTAGCCTCTCGAAGATAAGTACATACGTCTCTGTACCGATCCGCAAAACTCTACTAAACTCGTCGTGACTCGTAGAACCTATGTACCTAGAGCTCTGATACCACTTGTCACGACCCAAAATCCTACCACAGGCGTCGTGATGGCACCTAGTCTCTAAGACTAGGTAAGCTGATTTCAATTACATTTTTGAATCCATTTGTTTTTTATAAATAAGTAATTAAAACTAACAACAGAACAAATATAAATATACAACCTCCTAAGACTGGTAGTATNTAGTACTGAGTCACGAACTCTAACTGAATACATGGAATGATCACGAGGACCGAATATACAATACTGTTTGATTTCAAATTAACAGTACAATGAAATGAAAAGACTCTAAGGGACTGCGACGACCAAGCTGCTCTACCTTGAATCCTTACGATCCCGCTTTAACTCTGCTCAAGCCCGATATTTCCAATACCTGGCTCTGCATAAAAATGTGCAAAAGTGTAGTATGAGTACACCACGGTCGATACCCAGTAAGTATCAAGACTAACCTCAATGGAGTAGAGACGAGGTACAGTCAAGACACTCACTAGTCCAATAACTTATGCAATATAATATACAAAATAATAGGAAACAAATAACAATAAGGGCAACATAAAACAACCAGTGATATGCACAGCAGACAAACAATAATACCATTAATATCGCTCAACAATTAATAAATACAATTACACCCAATTAAATCAAGTTCTTCAAATAAATGTCTTTCACATATAATTCTACGAATAACTCTCTTTCAAATATAATTTGCTCAAATAATTACCTTTCAAATATAATTCTTTCAATAAATCTCTTCAAATATAATTTTCCTTAAATAAACATCTTTCAAATACAATTCTTTCATATAATACTTTCTAGATAAAAATCCTTCCAAATAAATATTTTTAAATATAATTCTTTCAATTAAAAAGTCACCATGTGACACCTCGTTTCATAATCATAAAAATACGGGTCTCGGTCCATTTTCATATTTTTCGTAAACACGGGTCTCAGCCCATTTTCATATTTCCACGGCACCTCATGCCCATAATTAAATTATCATATTTCCCCGGCACCTCGTGCCCTCATTTTCTATCACAACTACATGGACAATTCACGTGCCAAATATCATTATCATTTAATCACAGCACCTCGTGCCCACATTTCATATCACAACTGCACGGACAATTCACGTGCCAATATCCTCATTATTTACTCACGGCACCTCGTACCCACATTTTATTTTATAATCCGCCTGGCAATAGCCATAAGCTCTCAATTTCAACATAAATCAGATTGTTATCAATTTATCAACAACAAGACAAATTGCACAAGGTATAAAATAAACACAAAAAAATCACAACATCACATAAAAATTACCAACACCACAACTCCGCATCATCGCATATCGTCCCTAACAATAGCCACCATTATCTCTCCTATAGCCACCCTTATCTCTCCTATAGCCACTCTTATCCCTCCGCCCTGACAATATCAATAGCCACCATTATTGCTCCTATAGCCACCCTTATCTTTCCTATAGTCACCCTTATCCCTCCGCCCTGACAATATCAATAGCCACCCTTATCGCTCCTATAGCCGCCCTTATCACTCCGCCCAGACAATATTCCAACAAACATAACAACAGTAAAATGCCACCCTTATACCCACATAATATCTACGGTGAAATGCCACCCTTATCTCCTCAAAATATTAACTCACACAACACAACAATTTACACGAAAAATTATCATGGCAACATAACAAAATCAATTCATATCACAATTTGCCCAATGGCCACAACCAAAATTCCAAGGATACAACCAAGTCAATTAATTTCACAACAAATAGCCAAAGGCTCCATACAATGTGTATAACACTCCAAAATAATCAAGAGAGATAGAAAATTACTCAGCATAAAGCAAAGCCTTCATTAATCCAAATTTTCAATAATTATATAAACATCTCTTCTTAAGCTCATTTAATTAATTATTTGCAGAGGAAAATCCATAATGAAATTAAGTTTCAATAATTATCAAACTAACAAATTCACGGAATCACATAAATAATCAAGTAACAATCACATCAAATTGTCATATAACAACTGATTAAACAACAAGAATTTTGGCACGACAAATAAATGATTAAATATATGCCAACAATTATCCAATTTACTACACAATATGGCTAAGACTTTAACTCAATGAATTTTTCATATATAAGCCCGAGTACGTACTCGTCACCTCGTGTATACGACTTTTCATATTTCACAAATGGCATATAAGACCCGATGTCTAAGGGGTAATTTTCCCACCCGAGGTTAAGCAAGACACTTACCTTTTTGAACTTAGGCCGATATTCCAAAATAGCTTTCTCACGTGAATTGACCTCCGGACGGCTCCAATCTTTCTTGAGCCTTCCTTACATTACTACGAGGTTCCGAAAATCCTAGAAACTTCAATCTATTTAGAAACATAACAAAAGTGAACCATAATTAAGAAGATTTTCATTGTTTCAGCTCATTTGAGCATTTTATCACACACTAGGTGTGCAAATTTGGTTACAAGGTTCTTCTACAAGATTTCTTCATTGCACAACCCTAACTTTACTTATTTGATCTCAACAATCTTCTCACAAACCTTATTGGTACAAGCATATATACATAATACTCTTACACCCAAGAATCATACTCTCAATCACCAATCTTTTACCCCAAACTCGAAATTGAAGACTAGGGGTTGAATCTTACCTCTTTGATGAAGATCTTGTGATTAGCTTCCTTGATTCTTGAAGATTGGTGCAAGATTGGATGATTAGAATGTTAGGTTTACTCCATCTCTCTCTAAAATGCTCTTACATCTCTCTAAAATATCAGGTTTTTACCTCAAAAATGACTTAACCCCTCTCTCTACCCACCCTTGGGGTTATTTACTGGGTTCCTACGTGCGCGGCCGAGCTCCTGGGCAAGTGGCCGCGCATCCGGCCGTGAACCTGAGGCAGAAAGTCTCAAATATGCGTGGTCGCGCATCTGGGTGCGCATATGACACAAGTTCAGTAAAATGACCATAACTTTCGGTATACTTATCCAAATGACAAACGGTGTGATGCATTGGAAACTAGACTCCAAGATATTTAATATGATAGGTTGTACACCATATAACTCTTTATATTTTGAGAGTTATGCTCGTTGAAAGTTAAAACTTATGCAAACTCACTTGAAACTTTAGTCTATTATGAAATTTCCAACTTCTACATTCGATGCCGAAACCTATCGAATCAAGTCCGATTGACCTCAAATTTTACACACAAGTCATAAATGACATAACGGATCTATTCCAATTTCCAGAATCGGATTCCTACCTCGTTATCAAAAATTCAACCTTCGATCGAACTTTCTGAAAATCGTCTATTTTCCAACTTTCGCCAAAATGCGTTGAATTATCCTACGGACTTCCAAATCCAAATCCGGACATACGCCTAAGTATGAAATTACCATACGAAGCTATTGATATCACCAAAATTCTATTCCTGGGTCATTTGCTCAAAAGTCAACTCTCTGGTCAACTCTTTCCATTTAAGCTTCTAAATAAGAATTGTTCTTTCGATTTATTTCCGAATCTTCCGAAAATCAAACTCGACCACACCCGCGGGTCATAATACATATTACGAAGCTGATCGAGACCTTAAGTCAATGAACGGGGCATTAATTCTTAAAATGACAAGTCAGGTTGTTACAACAAATCCCCCTCTTTACGAGGAACTCAAGCTCTCCATTAGAAATTCCCTCCTTAACTGGAGCATATATATTGATATAGTGGATCTCATCAGATAGTTTGTCATAACTCAAATCGGGAAAATTCACAAATACAATGGCTTCTTACCAAATATTACGCACGATTCCATGAGGATATGATATAGGAAATGTCGAGGCGTACGGCCCAATCCAACATAAGTATTTAAACTGTGCACTGCCAAGGGTCGAAAGGCACAAACCATAGATGCATCTATTAATACGCCGAGGCGAACGGCCCGCTCCCATGAGAGTGTGGTACATAAATCCTGCCGAGGCGATCGATCCGATCTCATAAGAGTGAAATACATAATCCTGTCGAGGCGAGCGGCCTGATCCCACAAGAGTGAAATACATAATCCTGCCGAGGCGAACGGCCCGATCCCATAAGAATAAGAAGCTTTGATGGGTCCTTGACCCCACTCACGAATAAACGTGTGAGTTATAATTTCTTTAACAAAAACCTTTCAATTAAGTATATATATCACGGAAACATAACGTAAGAGGAGTAAAGTTATTTGGTGACTAATCATGAACTCGTGAAGTCTCTACAACAGCAAGTCTAGTCTCAAGTAGAAATGTAAAATAGAGGAATTTAATAGGCAAGAGAATGCTCAAATAGTGCAGCTACATCATGATGTGAACCTAAGCCTACTCGGACAATAACATGAATGTAGCTATGTATGGGCTCTTGTCACCTCGCGCGTACGTAGCTCCCACAACAAGTAGCACACATCAACATACAACACCTAGGGGTATTTTCCCCCTCACAGAGTTAGACATGAGACTTACCTCGTCTCAAAGCTTACTTTCCGGTCCAAAATTGTGCTTTAAATCCTCAACTCGGTGCCAAACGATCGAAGCTAGTCAAATGTTATATAAAATAGTCAATACATGCTCAAGAGTTCACATCTTAGCTATTAAAGTGATTTTTCCAACACAAATAGAAGAATTCCTAAAATTCACCTCGGGCCCACGTGCACGGATTCCGAAAATTTTTGAACATAACCACTACCCATAACATCCTGAACTCAAATATATGATTTGTTCTCAATTCCATGCCCTATTTCGTGGTCGTAATCCAAAAATATAAATGTCTAGGTTTCTTTCAAAATCCCATAATTTCTATCAATTTTCATGCTTGAATCCATGTAAAAACCATGTATTTAACTCACAATATGAAGAAATCACTTACCCCATTATAGTTGATGAAGATGGCACTCCAAAAGTGCTCCAAAATTGGCTCCCATGGACGAAATGAAGTGAAAATGAGCCAAACCCCCGATTTAAAGAGAACACACTGCCCAGCGTTGATCGCACCTACGGTGATCTGACCGCTTCTGCGGCTCCGCAGGTGCGGTCCAAATTCCGCTCCTGCGGTCCTCACTGCCCAGACAAGAACTCGCACTTGCGGAAGTCTTTTCTCTTCTGCGGGCATCGCATGTGCGACCTGCTCTCACGCATCTGCGCATTTTTATGCACCAGCGGCAGCTGCCTCGCTCCTGTGCACCCGCAGGTGCACTGCTCCAGCCCGCTTCTGCGGCTGCCCCAGCTCCAGTCCATTCTCGCTTTTGCGAGCAATTTATTGCACCAGCGATCTCGCACATTCGGCCAAAGTTACGCAGGTGCGATTACACCAGAAGCATTAAGCTTCAGAAATTCTGAAGTCTAAAAATCGATCTGTTAACCTTCCGGAATCCACCCGAGGCCCTCGGGACCCCAACCAATTATACTAACAAGTCCTAAATCACAATACGGACTTAGTCGAGCCTTCAAACCATGCCAAACAACTTTGAAATCATGAATCGCACCCCAATTCAAGCTTAATAAACTTTAGAACTTCAAACTTCTACATTTGATGCCAAAACCTTTCAAATCACGTCTGATTGACCTCAAATTTCGCACACAAGTCACATTCACCATTACGGACCTACTCCAACCTCCGAAATCAGAATCCAATCCCAATATCACAAAGTCCACTCCCGGTCAAACTTTCCAAAAACTTTCAAATTTCTAACTTTTGCCAAATGATCCCGAAATGACCTATGGACCTCCAAATCCACTTCCGGACGCGCTCCCAATACCAGAATCACCATACGAAGCTATTCCCAGACTCGAAATCCCAACGGACATCAATAACATTGAAATATGTCTCAACCCAATTTTTAAGATATTCTTCCAAAATGCCAACTTCCACAATAGGCGCCGAAACACTCCCGTGTCATCCAAAACCCGATCCGTACATACGTCCAAGTCCAAAATCATCATACAAACCTGTTGGAACCTTCAAATCCTGATTCCGGGGTCGTTTACTCAAAAATCACACTTTAGTTAATTCCTCCAACTTAAGGCTTTTGAAATTAGAATTGTCTTTCCAAATCAACTCCGAACTTTCCGAAATTAAATTCTGACCGTGCGTACAAGTCATAATACCTGAAGTGAAGCTACTCAAGGCCGCAAACCACCGAACGACACGCTAAAGCTTAAAACGATCGATCAGATCGTTACATTCTCTCCTACATAAATATACGTTCGTCCTCGAACATGCTAAGAACTGCTCTGGAGTTGTCCTAAATCACTGTTAAACAACTCGTGCACCTATCCGTGCCACCAAAACCCAGTTGGGCACATTAGCTCGAGTCAATCTGAAGATTCTCCCTTTTATTTAGTCAAATAAGCCTTAGTGCCAATATCCAACATCCGAAATTCTCCACCATGCATGTTTCCAACATACGAACACCGCATCAATCACTACACACTGCACCAAACACGATTGTATACCCTTACTGAATTCTTACCATCCACTATGTAATTCATTTGCCCAAGGCAATCTTTCCAAAGCACAACAGCTAAAATTTCCACTGACCGAAGCTCGTAGTGTACCTCACGACCAATTAAGCCTTGCTTTAACTCTTGCAATACTGTCACGATAGAGAAGACGTGTAGAACTCATAACCACCTGCCAAATCACAATTTATGGAGTCTCTCCTCCTGACAAGAACCATTACCTCATTTTGTACTGAATAACAATATTTACTCTTTAATATGCTTCATATAAATCTGATCGCACTGATCCTAGGTCCAATAATCTCATCTCACCTAGTATAAGCTGCTCAGGCAATAAGCTATCTCAGACACTGCCAAAAGTCTCATATGATGCCACAATGTGCCAACAAGCTACACACTCGAATGTGATACATAAGGAAACGAACTCTAGAAAGATCTACTCAACCCATGTAACTAATCTAAACAACCGAAAAGATGTTATGAACCTTCCTCAGGAAACGAGAAGCAAAACACACAATAATAGATATGGGAAACTGTACTCAATATCACACTGTTGCGGCGTGCAACCCGATCCACACATGATACCGTTGCGGCGTGCAACCAGATCCAACCATGATACCCGTAGCGGCGTACCACCCAATCCAAACAACATATCTGTGGCGGCGTGCCACCCGATCCAACCAACATATCTATGGCGGGGTGCCACCTGATCCAACCAACATATTCGTGGTGGCGTGCCACCTAATCCAACCATATACCCGTGGAGGCGTGCCACCCGATCCACACATAATAATCTAAAGAAAACACGCATAGAGTCGTAATGCTTATACTCACGAAATGCCTGAATATCAACCATAAGCACGCCAAGTGCATAATACAAATTCTGGGGAGACAGGTAGCATCACGTGCTATAAAACCCAAGCACAACTAAGGTGTGATACACGATCTGCATCTCGAGAGCCATCCCGCTAACATAACACCGCAAACTATACGGGATCTCAATACGAGTACAAATAATCAAACTGCCTCATAACCCATATGGCACAATAGAGACTACATGGAAGGGCCGACAACAGAAATAACATCCAAGGTCTGAAGACCCCTCCGAAAACAATGCTATGCTGAAATGAGCACATCCAGCCTGATATAGAGCCCACATTCACATTTAGATCCATCCACTGACCTCAAGCTGATTCTGATCGTACCGTACTGGGCTAATAACCCTTCAAGGACCCACAATGACCTATTCACGACTCATAAGAACAACCGTCAAATCCGAAACGAACTCATATAGTCCACAACCCAAGGAATAGAATGCCTCTCAGGCATAAACTCTCACATTTGCGATATTACCATGACCTCCACATTCGGTCTCAGTCTTTAACAATCAAGTGACTGACATGTCACACTTATACAAATATCCCCGTGGGGCATGCTCCCACTACTATTCTGCTCAGGTAGCAAGGTTTGCACATCCATACCACCAGTCGTTCTAATTCTGTAGAGTGAGTCAAAAATCTGCAAGTCAATACACAAAGCCTCTTCCACATGACACCGATCTCAGGTGACGCTAAAGACAATACCAGCTTACTCTAAACATCTGAATTCTTCCCTACTCATCCGAGCTCTTGACATTCTTGTCGACATCAACTGCAACCTTGATCCTCAACTTCCAATTTATTCTCAACTTGCCTTAGAAACAATAATAGTTCCATTCATTAACGTAACGAAACCCAACAACACTCATCTCGAGTGACCCAATCCACGAGACCACATTATCTCAATACCCATGAACCATCTCATATTCTCCTTAAGCGCTCAATAGCATAGCCAACCGGTACACCTATTCTGCAAGACCTTCCGTGAATCCGGAGCTACTTATTCCCTCCCTCCAGTACTGCACCGCATGCCCAATGATAACAAAGAATATTCCAAGTTCTTAGGCATTGTACTCAAATTCTTGAACCCACCAAGACCACTGTTGAGAGTCACCCACTCTGTCTTGGTCCCGAGTATAAGCCAAACTCTAGCGCTCTGCCAGCGCGTGAACATCCTATCAAAGAAGCACCCAACTAAATTCTTTTCCCTTGTACATTACTTCCACCACCATCTTGTATCATCACGGGAAGGCCAATATGGTGGAAGACGCATTGAGTAGAAAGGCAACAAGTATAAGCAGCCTTGCGTTCATTCCAGTCAGTGAGAGGCCACTTGCATCAGATGTTCAGACTTTGGCCAACCAGTTTGTGAGTTGGATATTTCAGAGCCCAGCCGTGTTCTAGCTTATACAGTCGCTTTGTCTTACTTCTTTGAGTGCATCAGAGATCGACAGTATGACGACCCTCATTTGTTGGTCCTTATGTGCACTCTGCATCATGGTGGTGCCAAACAGGTTAATGTTGGAGATGACAGAGTCTTGAGGATCCAAGGTCGTGTTTGTGTGCCTAATGTGGATGGACTTCGTGAGTTGATTCTTGAGGAGGCCTACAGTTCCCAGTATTCTATTCATCCGGGCGCCGCCAAGATGTATCAGGACTCGCGGCAACATTATTGGTGGAGGAGGATGAAGAAGGATATAGTTGCATATGTAGCTCGGTGTCTAAATTATCAGCAGGTAAAGTGTGAGCATTATAGACCTGGTGGTTTGCTTTAGAAGTTGGAGATTCTTGAGTGAAAGTGGGAGTGTATCACTATGGATTTCGTTGTTGGACTCCCACGGACTCAGAGGAAGTTCGATGCAGTTTGGGTTATTGTGGACAGGCTGACCAAGTCAGCGCATTTCATTCATGTGGCAATTACCTATTCTTCAGAGCGGTTGGTAGAGATTTACATCCGCGAGATCGTCCGTCTTCATGGTGTACCCGTGTCTGTCATTTCTGATCGAGGTACGCAATTTACCTCGCACTTCTGGAGGGCAGTATATTGTGAGTTGTTCACGCGGGTTGAGTTGAGCACAACGTTTCATCCTCAGACGGATGGACAGTCCGATCGCACTATTCAGATCTTAGAGGATATGCTCCGCACATATGTTATAGACTTCGGAGGATCGTGGGATCAGTTCTTTCCTCTTGCAGAGTTCGCCTACAACAATAGCTACCGATTGAGCATTCAAATGCCTCCCTATGAGGTATTATACGGTAGGCTATGCCGGTCGCCAGTTGGGTGGTTCGAGCCGGGGGAGGCTCGGTTGTTGGGTACAGACCTAGTACACGATGCTTGGATAAGGTCAAGTTTATTCAGGATCGACTTCGCACAGCCCATTCCAAGCAGAAGAGTTATGCCGACCACAGAGTTCGTGATGTTGAATTCATGGTCGGGGAGAGAGTGTTGCTCTGGATATCACCATGAAGGGTGTAATGAGGTTCTGAAAGAAGGGAAAGTTGAGCCCTAGGTATATCAGAACTTTTGAGATTCTAGAGATAGTGGGAGAGGTGGCTTACAGGCTTGCATTGCCACCGGGGTTATCAGCGGTTCATCCGGTGTTCCACGTGTCCATGCTCCGAAAGTATCACGACGATCCGTCCCACGTATTGGATTTTAGCTCTGTCCAGTTGGACAAGGATTTGACTTACAAGGAGGAGATGGTGGCTATTCTATCCCGACAGGTTCGACAATTGATGTCTAAAAGTTATCCTTCAGTTCGAGTGCAATGGAGAGGTTAGCCCGTCTAGGCATCTACTTGGGAGTCCGAGTCAGATATGCGGAGCAGATATCCATACCTTTTCACCAGCCCAGATACTTTTCTGTGTCTGTTCGAGGACGAACGATTATTTTAGAGGTGGAGAATGTGATGACCCGATAGGTCATCCCATGTTTTAAAACCTAATTCTATGATCCGAAGCCTTAAAAGTAATATTTTATCCTTCCTCAATTTGCGTGCGCAGTCCGAGCCTCTTTCCGGAAAGCTTTGATGTTAAAAACTGAGAAAATATGAAATTTTACCTTAAAATCCACTTGAGTTGACTTCGGTCAACGTTTTGAGCAAACAGACATTTTGATGATCCCGGTGGGTCCGTATCGTGATTTAGAATTTGGGCGTATGCCCGGAATCTAATTCGGAAGTCCCTAGCCCGAGATACCGGACTTTGTCGAAATTTGAAAGTTAAAAGCTTAATGAATTTGAAATGTTTGACGAAAGTTTGATTTTTTGGATAACGGGTCCGTATTTTAGTTTCGGAATCCGGTATAGGTCCAATACCATATTTATGACTTGTATGTAAAATTTGGTGACAAACGGAGTTGGTTTGACGTGATTCGGACGCCCGATTGTGAAAATAGAAGTTTCAAGTTTTCTTGAAAATTTTATTTGATTTGGTGTTCAATTCGTAGTTCTAGGTGTTATTTTGGCAATTTGATCGTGCGAGCAAGTTCGTATGATATTTTTAGACTTGTGTGCACCTTTGGTTTAGAGCCCCGAGGGCTCGGGTGAGTTTTGGATAGGCTACAAAGTGAAAATTAAACTTAGAGCATTGCGGGTGTGCTTCAGTTTTATTGCAGGCCTTAGACCTCGCAATTTCGAGGTCAATCATCGCAATTGCGACCACTTATGGGTTCGTATTTGCGATCTACTCATTGCATTTGCGAAGAGTAGCTAGGAAGGCCTGAGTTCGCATTTACGAACAAAGCTTCGCATTTGAGAAGAGGGACAAGGGGAGACAGTGATCGCAAATGCGATCAAATGGTGCATTTGCGGAGATCATTGTTCGCAATTGCGAACCATTCTTCGTATTTGCAAAGAAAGTAGAAGTGTAGAGAGCTTTACATTTGCGATGGTTTCTTCGCATTTGCGGGGTTCACATTTGCGAACCCTAGGTCGCAAATGCGACATCTGCACCTGATCAAATATGACTTAGACGAGATTTTTGGTTCATTCTTCAAAGTTTCAAACTCAAGAACCCTAGAGGCGATTTTCCATAGAACTTTTCTTCCCCAAATCATTGGTAAGTGATTCTAAACTAGTTTTTTTCAATCTTTCACTACTTTTTCTAAGCTTTTAACCTAAAATCTAAAGTTTTCACGGTAGAAATTGGTAGTTTTGGGTAGAATTAGGGATGTTTGAAAATTGGGGATTTAGACCTCAAATTAAGGTCGGATTCCAAAACAAATTACATAACCGGGCTCGGGGGTGAATGAGTAGTCAGGTTTTGGTTTGAATTTCGGGTTTGGACCAAGCGGGCTCGGATTTTGACTTTTGTTGACTTTTTCAATAATGACCTAAATTGAATTCTTTACAATCGTGGGTAGTTCCTAATGCTTAATTTGAATTGTTTGGTTGGTAAATTTCTAGATTCTATTGGTTCGGAGGCTTGTTTGAAAGAAAAAGCCATGATTGAGCTTTGAGTTTGGTCTTCGGAGTGAGGTAAGTGTCGTGGTTAGCCTTGACTTGAGAGAATATGACTTGTTTGTTTATTTGCTACATGTTTAAATATTGGGGAACAACGTAATTTTGAGGTGACGAGTACTTATGCATTGTAGTCAGGTTAAAGCATGCAGGCGGTGCTTGGTTTCTTGCAATTATGGCTTCCTTTGTTCATATTATCCATGTTTAGACTAGTATTGTTAAATTGATCGTTCTTATCATGTTTACGAATATTTTGATGATAATTGAGTATTGATTTCGAAGTTGACGTTGATATTGTAGAACCAAATATTGAAGTAAGGTTTGTACTTGTTATTCTATCTCCATATTGTTATTTGTTTATTGCATTATGGTAAGGGAGAGTGTTAATACACAAAGGGTAATGCCGTGCCATATTATGAGTGTTAATGCACGAAGGGTGATGCCGTGCCATATTATGAGTGTTAATGCACGAAGGGTGATGTCGTGCCATATTGTGAGTGTTAATGCACGAAGGGTGATACCGTATTATATTGTGAGTGTTAATGCATGAAGGGTGATGCCGTGCCATATTATGAGAGTTAATGCATGAAGGGTGATGCCGTGTCATTTCTATTGATTTTATGATGAGGTTGAGAGTAAAAGCACGAAGGGTGATGCTGTGCATTTTTCCTTTACTGTGTTTACTTGTTCTTATTGGTTCATAGTATATTGGCTGTTCAAGTTACCATTCTGCTGTAGTTCTCTATCTCGTATTCCTCTCAGCAGGTTCCGCCTCCCAATATCTCATGTTTAGCTGTTATTTGTACATATACTGTTAAATTGGACATGTTTGTTATGTAAGTATCTTGTCATAGCCTCGTCACTACTCCGTCGAGGTTAGGCTCGATACTTACCAGTACATGGATCGGTTGTACTGATACTGCACTCCGCACTTCCTGTGCAGATTTTGGTATTGGTCCCAACTGATCGAGAGGCGTAGCAGCTCAGACTAGTTCATCGGAGACTCAAGGTAGATCTGTTGGTGTTGGCAGACCTTGAAGTCCCCGTCTATCTTTCAGTTCTTTTTTTACTGTTTCTTTCGTTCAAATAGTTGTATTTCTTTCGGACTTTAACTTTTAGTAAATCTTAGAAGTTCGTAAATTATGACTCCAGATCCGGATGGTAGTAATTAATAAAGTTTTTATATTATTCCGCACTCGCTGTATTTCATTTTAGCTTATTTGCTGTTATTTACTGAATTGAAAAGGATTGGCTTAATGATTCTCTAACGTTAACTTGCCTAGCAAGTGAAGTGTTAGGCGTCATCACGATCCCGACGGTGGGAATTTCGGGTCGTGACATAAATTGTTTGGCCAAACTTCAAAAATCAGTTTATTTTGAATAGTACGTTTTCTCATAAGTATTTTTGGTGAGAAGAAGTTTGTGTTTCGCTAATTAATTTAAAAAATAATTTTGAGCATCAATTAGTGTATTTTTCTCAAAAGTACTTTTTTTTTGGGGAGAAATTATTTTTTTTCTGCTTTTGCTTATGCTCAAAAAACTTTTTTTTTTCTAAAAGCTTGGCCAAACACTACAACTTTGAAAAACAAAAATTACTTTTGGCTTTGAAGAAGCTTGGCCAAACAGGCTATTGTCATTATTTTTCAAGCTATTTCTTCATTCATTCTTAATTCCTACAAAAGCAGTTGATTTAAGAGTTCTTCGGAACTATTATTTGAGGCACATTAAAAATTTCTTGAGTCATTTTGTTGTATATATCTGGGGAGTAAGATATTGTTTTGTTATTTGCGCACCTAAGTAGTTACAAAAATTTATGTTTTGTTATTTGCGCACCTAAGTAGTTACAAAAATTTACTATATGAAAATTATGTCTTCCATAACGTGCCTTGAACCGATTTTTCTTATCCAAAACTCTATCTTTTCTTTTGTTATTATTTGTCGCATCTCATTAAAGGTTCTTTTAAATAGTACTTCCATCTCTAACATTTTTCCAACAGCTAATTAATACTACAAGGAGCACACACACTTTCGAAAATGCTAAATAAACATAATAGATTTTAATGTTTTTGTACATTGCATTATTTGTCTGCTCTTAGTAGATTGAGAAGGTTGGGTAACAGGTTAATGGAATGAATACCCTAGAGATTTTTTGCAGGCGATTTGGACATTGGCCAGATTCCTTCAGATGAGTGTAATTTTAACCAATTAACACTTTGCAGATGTTAGTACTTTCTTTATTATCTCCTCTTTCTTGGACTTACTTGTATCTGTAACTTAAAAAAGTTTTGCTAACAAGGCCGAGATCGATTGCACTGCAGCTTGAAAGGACACTTGGTTGTCTTTTTGCAAGCGTACTGACTTAACCCTTTTGCTACCTAGAACAGAAGGTATTGATTTTAGCAACCACGAGAAATTAATATCTTTCACATTGGTGACATTAATGCTAACAATGGCTAGAGTAGTTTTGCTTAATTGTGCTTACTCATTATGAATTTGTGGACAATTAAACCTGCACTTTGTCTATGTTATATCTCGTTTTAAACTTATGCGTTAATTTTGGTGATTCTGTTGATCATCTGGTGGATAGTTCCTGTCAAGAACAAATCATCACATGGAGCCTGTGTTAGGTATATATAATAAATATGCCCTAGATCCAATCTCATATTTGATGATTTGAACATATTTTGTGAACGTTATTTGATATAAAAATATATGACATTTGATATTCTTTTATCATAGTTATTATTAATTGTTTGATTAACTTGATAAGGTCCTTGATTAAATTTTGAGACTTGACATTGTGATGGAGATCATGATAATGAGAGTGGAGTTTCTTATAATTTAATCTAAATTTATTCTTGATCATAGGATTATTAATTTGGACATTAGTAATCCGATTAATATAATATTTATGTGATCGTCTTTATTGGATACAGATTAGTTGATCTCATTAACTAAATCACATAGATAGATGATGCATATAGAGATATGATCATTGAACCGATTCATTAGATAATTACTAATGGTTAGAATTACCAAAAACTGTCAATAGGATATTCTCTTGAAGAATGTGATGTAAGAGTTTCCTTTGACCTGAGATCGTCATAGTAATTGACAAGTTATTTATTGTTCTTTGATACTAGACACCTATGGCCCTAGGGCGATAGTTGAAAGGTTATTGGGTATGATTAAATGCTTGTAGAATTAATAATTGATCAGATGGAATCTGTCAACTCTTGGTAATGAGTTTAAGCTCCATGTTGTCATGAATTATAAACGACCAAACTAACACCTTGGTCAGGATAATTGAATGAAAGAAGAAGTTTCTTAGGTCATTCAATGGTCGATTATATTCGACATGAACACATAATTGGTCGCTTATTAGGATTTGACAGTTGAACCATATATTAGGGGTGACCCCGAGCTATAAGGACAGAAGGAATTATTATATTATTCTTCTACAGGTTCTTGAGAGTAAATTGTATACTTCATGCTATCCGGTCGTGAAGGAGTGTTGCTAGACGCCACCCTTGATTAGTATATTGATGTGATTAATTTACTACCCGGTTTAGCATTGAACCTATGGGGTCGAACACTAACGAGTGTTCTGATTTTTGCTAAAGAATTAATTACTTTTATTATTTGATAATTAAATTATAGAATTTAATTAGTCAAATAAATAAATTAAATTATTAGTCCAAATGAAATATTATATTCTTTGCTAGCACATAGAATATAATTAATATTGTGAACTAATTGAAGCTTTCTATTAGAATAGAAAATTGAATTGTATCTCTTGATTAAAATATATATGTGATATATATTAATATTAATTTATATAAAGGTTTTATATATAATATCAATTTATTTTTGTAATCCAATTTTAAATTGGATAAAGTAATTAACGTAAAAGTCCAATTGGACTAACGTGAATTGGACGTGTCAGCTAGTTGCCATATACCCATTTGGAATGGGATTCAATTTTGCAATAGAAAGATTCTATGAAGTTCAATTTTGGAAAAAACTTGCAAACGCAGAAAATCACGACTTCTGACTTTTCCTTAACCTAGTGGAAAAGTATTATTTACGTTATACATATATGTGTATATATAAATCACGGTGAAAAACGAAGCTGAGTACAAAAGGTTTGGCAGAGCTACACAAATAAAAAAAGGAGCATACTTTGAGAAGGACAATTAGTTTCCTCGTACCGTTACATTGAAGCTGAAATTTTGAGAAAAATTCAGCCCGGCATTTTCGTTCTATTTGTTCGCGGGTTTCATTGATCAAAAAATTGATAGCAATGATCGGTCTCGGTGTGGATACTCATAGAATCTTCGTACTATCGAAGTTTTTTTGAAACGAGACTCTTCACCAGGTACGTCTAAGATCCGATCTTTGACATGTAAATAAATTTTAAACACGAAAAGATCTTTCTAGGATTGTTATTGTCTTCTGCTGCGTGTTACGAACATCTATATGCAATCCTTCAGTGGTATCAGAGCCGTAGTTTATTGTGTCTAAAATTTAATTACGAAATATTTTAAGATTATATTTGAAGAGTTCAAACCATAATACTCGTGTCTTATGCAATAGTCAAATTGTTTGAATGCATATGGATTGATATTATTTTATTGTGAATAAATATGTATATGATCACGCCCAACTCTAGTCCTAAAGAGGATAAGTGGTCGCTACAAATACAATCCGGTCTAAAAGTCCGTAGTCAAATCCCACAGAGAACTAAGGTTTTACTATAACTGTTCAATATCACTAAAAAGACAAGCTCGAACAATTCCAAAGTTATAAATATTACGATTCTTATGTCTTTAATTAACTAACAAATTTAAGTAGTAAATTAACAACTAGGAATACTAAGGGTTGGAGAAAAGATTAAGAAGGTCTAGAGTTATGATTTTCTCAATTGTCGGAATCCTTCCCGCTAGGTCTGCTATAATTTTGCCTGAGTATTTTCTATTGATCATGAGCACTCGACTTATCGTAATTCTCTCTCGAGCAACTATAACAATGTACTAGTCATATTTTTTCGAATTACGATAGCTCACACTTTTTCATCGCTCACTATGATCACGTCAAAGCTTCGTTATCTCTAATCCTGCTTTTAAACCCGTTGTATTGATATCTCATATACGTTAGGAGTGACGTTCCTAAATATGTACTCCTTTTCAAGCAATACATAATAAATAGGTATCGTTAATTGAGAGCTCTTCAATTAACTAAAATAAGCACATAGTTGAACAAATAGAAAAATTCAAAGACTCAATTATATCAAAATATATCAAGAATTCATCCTACAAAAGGTTTCATCAAAACCCCAGATAACAAATTAACTATTCATAATAGTGTGCAAAACTACAATACTAGAATTCATAACCAATAATGAAAATACGAAGAAGAAAGTGAAAAACTCGTAGAAGAATTCTCCGCCTTGCTCCTTGTGTGTTCTTGCCTCCTTAGACCGATTCCCTCTCTAATGATGTCTAACCCTAAAAAAACTAACTTTAAGGGGTATTTATTGGGTAGGGGCCGAATTCTACATATCTAAAACTAATGAGGAATTAAAATTTGCTAGGATGGCATTATCGGCGCGAGGCACTATCTATGGCGCCATTGTTTTGGCGCAAGGCACTGTCTGGGGTGCCAAAGACAATGCCCTGGACAATGCCTTGCACTGTCTATGGCACTGTTATTTCTGCGCAAGGCACTGTCTGGGGCGCCAATGGCAGTGCCCTGGACAATGCCTTGCATTGTCTATGGCATTATTGTTTCGTTGCCTTGCACTTCTTCTTTTATTGCTCAATTTTGTAGCTCCGAAGTACCATTCCATGCAATATTTCTCCAATTCATGTTCAAGTATTTCTACACATGAAATAAGCTCTATTAAGCGCAATTGTAGCATAAATTAGCATCCAAACAACAAGCAAGTAGGGTAAATAACGTCAAAATATATGAAATTATAGCACGACATCAACACCCCACACTTAAATGTTGCTCGCTCTCGAGTCAACCAACCAAACACTTCCTCTTCAAGGACCCAACAAGCCGCACATTTACAATGCACTATACCTATGACCATAATTGATAGCAGCAATTAAGCTCTAGCATATGCTGTCAAAATACACTTCCCGTACTTATGCCCAATTTCAAAACATCTAACATAGGAACAACATGATTATAAAAATCCTAGCCTCGAAAACTAATTCAATGACACAATGCACCCGATGCTTGAATACTTAATCTAATAGAGAGGTATAATAATATTACTTATCCTTTGTGAAACTATGTTCCCTCATAATAAAACAAAGAGTAAGCAGTCCATACATCCAAATCACATGATCGAATATATTTCAAAGACTCACACATATGAAGAAAAATCACTCACTCTCTCAAAGAAGTCACATGCACGCAAACAGTACCATAGGCTTACCCATTATGTAAACCTCTACTAATGTAGGCTCGCTCGGTCTGAAATTAACTAGGACTTATTATGGTTATAATGTGGACTAAAAGACGGATAAGATATATTTGGGATATAGTGGCTAACCCTCCTAAGCACTTTAACACATCCCTTATTCAACTTTAAGCGCAAAATTTCTTCAATCCACTTCAATCATTACAAGATATCTCACCCAGAATATTTTTCCTTTTTCTTTACGCACTGCTTCATATCACATCCATTAGCAAAAATAAAAAACCTTTATTTATTTATTTATTTATTTATTTATTTCTCCGTTCCTTATTTTCTTTTTTTACCTTGATGCTTATAGATTTTTATTTAAAGCGCAAGTGCACATTTCTTCCTTCTATTGGTTCCAATCAAAAGCTACCCCAAGTTTCCTCATTACTTCTTTCTAGCGCTCTCTTTACAATTCAAGTGCTTTAAGAGGTATAAGGATAACAATAATTCAATTAAGAATAAAAAGGAGATAAGCTTGTAATGCGAGTGCCAAAAGAAACGATTATAGGCTCAAAAGGGTATCTAGGGATGATTTTATTTGTGATAAGCAACAAAACTCAAAAAGATCAAAGAAAGCCTAACATCACTTTTCAAACCGAGTAACACCTAGGATTTCGCTTCAATTCACTTCCGGACAAGATCTAGACTCAAATGCAATAACATGGACTATATAAAGAACTCATTTCACACATGGTACATGACTCCCTAAGGACGGTCCCATTCAGACTTTCAATCAAACAAGTATTCAAAAAGCCAAAAGATATATTAAGCATAAAGCACAAAGTGAACACAAGTAAAGCAACCGAGACATAGGAGTTATACCACATGCTATTAAATTTTACCAAGGCATCATTATATATTTAAAGCTAAGGGAAGGTGAAACACATGCCAGAACCTAAGTATGCAACCATCAAACAAGTCAAAAGGTTCAAATCATATCAGTTCTTCTCCTTTATTTCCTACATACTACTCTTAAAGTAAAAATAACAACAACAACAATAACAACAACAACAACAACCCAGTATAATCCCACTAGTGGGGTCTGGGGAGGGTAGTGTGTATGCAGACCTTACCCCTACCCTGGGGTAGAGAGGCTGTTTCCAATAGATCCTCGGCATCCTTCCCTCCAAGAACTCTCCACCTTGCTCTTGGGGTGACTCGAACTCACAACCTCTTGGTTGGAAGTGGAGGGTGCTTACCATTAGAGCAACCCACCTTGTCTCTAAAAGTAAAAATAAAAAAATAAAAATTAAAACTACTACCCGCTTCAAATTTTATCACATGGAAAAGAAGCGAGGCACTAAGAAAAACTACGGGAGATTATTACTACCTAAGAAAAATAAAAGACATGTTGTTGTATTTTTTTTCTAATTTTTGTTTAGACTTAAATCCCTCAAGAAAACAGTCTATGAGATCCATTGTTGGGAAAAGTCCAAATTGTTTTTCTGAAAAATATTATCAATTAAACTAACACAACTAAAATTTCATAGAAAGTCACCCAGATAATCTCCTCACCTCACACTTAAAATTGTGCATTGTCTCCAATGCACAACATAAATAATAAGAGGGTAAAAGAAACTCCCTGATAGGCCAAAGGCCGAAGCACTAGCAGCTCATGGGGTACTCAGACTTTTTTCGGGTTTTATCCTTTATGCGGGCACCCCACACTTAGTTGTAACCATCTGGCTTGTTGTTGCATCATTCCAATAGCTATGCTTCCCATGCTACTAAAAACTCAAAAACGACACTACCATAAATAATACAATAAGAAAATAATTAAAAAATACTAAAAATAAAAGAAAGCAATAAAGTTGGGTTGCCTCCCAACAAGCGCCTGATTTAATGTCGCGGTAAGACGTGAACCACTTTCTGCCTCCACCGCGAGTTTATGAATTGAACCCCAAGTTTTGATTCAAGCTTTCGGTTATGCTCCAAGGGTGGTGGAACAAATCGAACTGGCCCCAAGAAATAAAGCAGTATTATGCACTTCTTGGCCTTTATATGAGGTGTGTAATCCTGACTTTGAGGCAAGAAGCATTCCAGAATGTAGGCACCTTGTTCCTCATTCCATGACTCCTCAATCAGCTCGGATGACTTTATCTCCATATCATCATCCAATTTTAATGTAGAAAAATGTTTGGAGTGAGGAAAAATGTGCTCAACACATGGACTTCAGGACTTTCAACATCCTCAACATCAATGATACTAGAGACAACAAAATTTATATCATCAATATCCTTGGCTGACTCTTGTCTCACTTCTTCAACATCGACATCCTCATATTGTAGTTGGCTAGGTTGTTGATGTTGTACTCTGACCTCCTCAATTAGCACCTCAAATTCACGCTCTTCTTGGCTACTATCCCCAAAATTGGCTTGCTGAGCATTAAAAGCTTCAACCACTTGTCTCACTTGAGCCTCCAAGTTGCGAATAGTTGCCTCTTGCCTTTCTATCTGCAGTTGTTTCTCATTATTTTGTTCCAGAAGAAACTTTAACATATCCTTGATCTCCTTCAGGTCCGCATTGCCAGGTTCTTTGTTCCTATTAACTTCACAAGAAAAAGTAGAACCATCATAGTAAGGGGTTGGAGGAGGATAAGAAATATAAGCCCAACCATGAAAGTGATCATTTTGATCACCACACACATCACACACATTCCACAAATAAGATTGAGTTGGTGCACATAACTTGCTCTCGGGAACGTTTTGAAACTTTTGCCACGGGTGGTTTCCTTCAAAATATGTATACGGATCAAAAGTAAAATTACCAACACCTAAACTTCCATAATTCCAAGATGTCATGTTTCTCAAATCAACAAGTAAAATAAAAATAATTTTTTTTAAAAAAAACAAAACAAAACAAAATAAAAGTTCAAACTTGAAACCTAGCAATATATACAGCTACAACTACACGGTTAGTTCCTCGGCAATGGTGCCAAAATTTGATCACGCCCAACTCTAGTCCTAAAAAGGATAAGCGGTCACTGCAAATATAATCCGGTCTAAAAGTCCAGAGTCGAATCCCATAGAGAACTAAGGTTTCACTATAATTGTTCAATATCACTAAAAAGACAAGCTCGAACAATTCCAAAGTTATAAATATTACGATTTTTATGTCTAACTAATTAACTAATAAATTAAAGTGGTAAATTAACAACTAGGGATACTAATGGTTGGAGAAAAGATTAAGGAGGTTTAGAGTTATGATTTGCCCAATTATCGGAATCCTTCCCGCTACGTCTTCTATAATTTTGCCTAAGTATTCTTTACTGATCATGAGCACTCGACTTATCATAATTCTCTCTCGAGCAACTACAACAATGTACTAGTCATATTCTCTCGAATTACGCTAGCTCGCACTTGTTCACCACTCACTATGATCACGTCAATGCTTCGTTATCTCTAATCCTACTTTTAAACCCTCCGTATTGATCTATCATATACGTTAGGAGTGACGTTGTTCAACAACCACCTAAATATGTACTCTTTTTCAAACAATACATAATAAATAGGCACCGTTAATTGAGAGCTCTTCAATTAACTAAAATAAGCACATAGTTGAACAAATAGAAAAATTCAAAGACTCAATTATGTCAAAACGTATCAAGAATTAGTCCTACCAAAGGTTTTATCAAAACCCTAGATAACAAATTAGCTATTCATAATAGTATGCAAAACTACAATACTAGAATTCATAACCAATAATGAAAATAGGAAGAAGAAAGTGAAAAATTCGTAGAAGAATCTCCGCCTTACTCCTTCTGTGTTCTTGTCTCCTTAGGTCGATTTCCTTTCTAATGATGTCTAACCCTAAAAAAACTAACTTTAAGGGGTATTTATCGGGTAGGGGTCGAATTCTACATGTCCAAAACTAATGAGGAATTAAAATATGCTCGGATGGCATCGTCGGCACGAGGCACTGTCTATGGCAATATTGTTTCGGCCCAAGGTACTGTTTGGGGCGCCAATGACAGTGCCCTGGACAATGTCTTGCACTGTTTATGGCACTGTTGTTTCTGTGCAACGCACTGTCTGGGGCGCCAATGATAGTGCGGTGGACAATGCCTTGCATTGTCTATGGCATTGTTGTTTCGTTGCCTTGCACTTCTTATTTTATTGCTCCATTTTGTAGCTCTGAGGTACCATTCCATGCAACTTTCTTCCATTCATGTCCAAACATTCCTACACGTGAAATAGGCGCTATTAAGCGCAATTGTCGCACAAATTAGCATCCAAACAACAAGCAAGTATGGTAAATAATATCAAAATATATGGAATTATAGCACGACATCAGTATACATATAAGTTAAACTATTGCGATAGTTCGTAACCTAAATTTAAAATTTTGTATTCGATACGACGGTAATCTATAATAGGTTAATGGATTATACCGTTATTTTAGTTGTTATTAGTTCATGAGATGTTAATTAATAATAATATTCTGGCATGGATTAGTTTTATGTAATATAAAAGATAAACATGTTAGAAGAATATTGAATTTTGTTTTTATGTCACGTGCTAGTTCGTTACATAATTTTGAATTATTTGTTACATGTGATGTAAATTAATTTAGGACTAAGCATGTAGACAACTTGAACTAAATTCACATGCTATAAAAGATTTGATCTTCATGTTATTAAAAGTTGTTTTAGTAACAATTCCCTCTTAATAAAATTTGAGTTCTTAAATAATAAAATATAAGATATTTTATTGTAAAGCTATCCATCAAAATAAATAATTTTATTTATTTCTTGTTTATAAGAAGCGGCCTGACAACCAGGAGACTTATAGTTCGAGAATATGTTAAAATTATTTATTGCATTTGATGCATGGATTGGAAGAATTATTTAATTTTACACTAGACGCCTGGACTACCCGGGGGAATATAAAATTTAATAAGTTCTTTGCTTTCATGATGATTGAACTCAACTGTGCCAATAGGATTGACCTGACTACCAGATGACTATTTGACATAGAGTTATTTAAGAAAATTGTATGGAGATACAATTGGTAAGAGTACCTACCTTTAAAATATATGTGAGAAACGACTTGACTTTCAAGGGGCTCATACATATTGTTAAAGGATTTCTTTACTCCACTAACAGAAATAAAGATTTCTTAAACTATAATGAGGGTAAATAATTTAAAATAATTAGTGGAAATATTATTTGGATAAAAGTCCATGTCTTTATGATATATGTAAATATGTTCTTATATTATTGCCTTTTCTTTTCTATATTTTAGATTTTTCAATATGCCTGTTATATCACCGCGTGAAATACTTGAGACCAACAAGTTGGTAGGACCAAACTTTGATGATTGGTATAGAAATTTGAGAATTGTTCTCATGCATGAAAAGCTCATTGGTGTGATCGATAAGCCTGCAAAGCTAGTCCCACCAGAAAATGATGTTGAAGGCACCAAGTTTTATCATAAATACTTGGAAGAATGCCTTGCTATTAAACGCATCATTCTCGCTTCTATGAGTTCTGAACTCCAGAGGAAATATCAGAATATGGATCCAACTGCAATCATTAAACATCTTACGAAGATGGTTGATACACAGTTGGACGTTGAAAACTTTCCAGTTGGACCCCATGTCAATCATGTGATCGTTCTTACCGAAGGACATGAGAAGTTGGGGTTTAAGCTTGGTAAAGAGCTTTCTAAAGATTTGATCTTGCAGTCAGTATATGATGTTGAATGTTTTCACTGTAAGAAGAAAGGGCATTGGAAGAGAAACTACAAGGATTATCTTGCAACTCTAAAGGACAAGAAACAAGGATGAGACATTGATGAAAAATATTTTCAAGGTTTCTTTAGCTACTACTAATTCTTCACCGTGGGTATTAGATACTAGCAGTGGTTATAACATCTGTAATATGTTGCAAGGGTTCAAGATAAGTAGGAGACTAAAGAAAAGATAAGTTAATCTACAAGTTGGAAATGGTGCAAAAGTTGCATCCATAGCTGTAGGATCAATTTCTTTAATAATTCCTTCGGGCAAAGCACTTATGCTAGATGATTGTTATTATGTTCCTAAATTTGTTCCGAACATAATTTCATCTTCTATGTTGGACAAGCATGGGTTTCGCATTAACATAGGCAATGATATTTGTTCTATTCATTATGGTAATAATTTATATGTGAATTGCTATCTCCAACATGATGTTTATATCTTACCTAATGTGAATGAAAATTCAATTATGCATGTTTCTAGTCTTAAGAGGTAAAGAGACGATCAAGTAAATCATACATACCTTTGGTATTTTAGGCTTGGTCATATTGGATATAAAAGAATTAAAAAGTTGCACGAGGAAGGGTGCCTTGACAATTATGATTTTGAATCATATACAACTTATGAATCTTGTCTTAAAGGAAAAATGACCAAATCTCCATTTACTGGAAGTGGAGAAAGAGCTTCTGAATTATTGGGACTAATTCATACAGATGTTTGTGGGCCCATAAAAATTCAAGCTAGAGGTGGATATTCTTACTTTATCACCTTCACTGATGATATATCAAGATATGGATTTGTGTATATTATGAAACATAAATCTGAATCTTTTGAAATGTTCAAAAGGTTCCATAGTGAAGTTGAGAAACAAACTGGTGAAAGTATCAAAGCACTAAGGTCTTATAGAGGTTGAGAATATCTTGGTGAAAATTTTACTAGCTATCTCAAAGAGAATGGGATTCTCTAACAGTGATACCTCCAGGAATATCAAAACACAATGGTGTGTCTGAAAGGAAAAATCGAACCTTATTAGCTATGGTGAGATCTATGATGGGGTTCACTGATCTTTCAATAAATTTATGGGGATATGCTTTGAAAATAGAAACATACTTAATAAAGATCCCACTAAGTCGGTCTCTACAACACCATATGAGATAAGGAAAGGATGTAAGCCTAACCTAAACATATTAAAGTTCGGGATTTTCTAGCTTATGTTAAGTGACTGCAGTCTGATAAACTTGACTCAAGATATGATATGTGTAGGTTTATTGGGTATCCCAAAGAAATAATGAGATATTATTTATATCATCCTTCTGACCATAAAGTGTTTGTGGCTAAAGGAGCAACATTTTTGGAAAGGGAATTTCTTTTAAAAGAAAATTATAGTGAAGAAATAGAACTTGATAAAGTTCAAGAAATTAATGAGTAGTGACAAGGGGTCGACATCGACACTTACTATGGGACAACAATTAAAATACAAAAATTCTAAATAAGCATGGCATATGTGAATAGTAATAATAACACAATAACAAGCAGTGAATAAATTATTCTTTAACTGATAGTAATCTCCAAAATCTCCAACCAATACCTACTAACTCCAAATAAATTTCTGTCTTTAAATAAATTATAACCTCTCAAGCCATAAAATAATATCAAGTGTAATCAGGCTCCGAGTATTATCTCGCATGATTTATGCCGAGGTCGTACGGTCCGATCCAATATTACTGTGTGCACTGCAGGGGTCAAACGACACGAATCATAGATGCATCTATTATACTATCGAAGCGAATGGCCCGCTCCCATGAGAGTAGATAAGTTTACCTCGCTCGCGGAAGTACTTGCGTCGCGAGAGGACATGGGTTTCTCAGAATTATTATGTATTCCTCAATTCTTTCCAAAAATAAGAAATCTAAATTGGAAGTTTGCAATTTTAAAACCTCTAGTCTCAGCTCTATTTAAGATCATTAATATGCCTAACAAACATGACAGTTCAATTAAAGCATGATGTGAATTTATGACTACCCGGACATCTCATGGAATATAGTTATGCACGGATTCTCGTCACCTAGTGCGTACGTATCTCCCCACACAAGTAATATACAATAAAATACACCTACGGGGATGAGTTTCCTCTTATAAGGTTAGGCAAGAGACTTACCTCATCTCAAAGCTTACTTTCCAGCCCACAAATTCACTCTAAGGCCTCAACTTGGTGTCGAACAATCCGAAGCTAGCCAAATATTATATAAATTAATCAATATACACTCAAAACTCTGCCTGTCACATTGAGAGAGGAGTGCCACCGTCAGTTTGAGCATCTCCAGCAGCACAGTATGACTGTTACTCAGTATGAGACTCATTTTGTGGATTTGGCCCGTCATACTAAGCTTCTTCTTCCCACCGAGAGAGAGAGAGGGTGAGGAGGTTTATTGACAGACTCGCTCAACCTATCAGATTGCAGATGGCTAAGGAGACTGGGAGTGAGATTTCTTTTCAGGTGGCAGCTAATGTCGCCAGACGAGTCGAGATTGTTCTTGCTCAAGGAGGTCAGGGGTCTGGCAAGAGACCTCATTATTCTGGTGAGTTCAGAGGTGCCCCATCTAGAGGCACAAGTACTTTTGGTATAGGCCATCCTCCCAGACCGTTTCATTCAGCACTCTAGGCATCCCATGGTGCCACAGGTGGTTGTGGCCCTCAGATGCATTATTTTGACCAGCTAGCCTACAGTGCACCACCAGCTCCTATTAGTGTACCTCCACTCCAGAGTTATCAGGGTGGTTATTCAGGTCGACAGGGTCAGTTTTAGGGTCAGCAGTCACAACTGCCCTGGTTATGTTATACTTGTGGTGATCCGAGGCACATTGCTAGATTTTTCCCTCAGGCAACGGGCAACTCACAACATCAGAGTTCTCGTGCCATGGTTCCGGCACTAGTTTCTGTACCACCTGCCCAGCCAGCTAGAGGCATGGGTCAGGCAGCCAAAGGTAGAGGCCAGACTGTTAAAGGTGGAAGTCAGGCCGTTAGAGGTGGAGACCAGCTAGCTAGAGGTCATCCCAGGGAAGTAGTTCAGAGTGGTAGGCCCCAGCCCCAATGTTATGCTTTCCCAGCCAGGCCTGGGGCTGAGTCTTCTGACGCTGTTATCACAGGTACTATTTCAGTTTGCAGTTGAGATGCTTCAGTTCTATTTGATCCGGGGTCTACTTACTCCTTTGTGTCATCTTATTTTGCTTCATATTTGGTTGTGCCTCGTGATTCTTTGAGTGCTCCTATGTATGTGTCCACACTAGTGGGGGATGCTATTGTTGTAGATCGTGTTTATCATTTGTATGTGGTCACCATTGGGAGTCTTGAGACTCGTGTAGGTTGTTTACTTCCCGATATGGTTGATTTTGATGTCATACTGGGTATGGATTGGTTTCCACCTTATCATGCTATATTAGATTGCTACGCCAAGACGGTGACCTTAGCCTTGCAGGGGTTGCCTCTATTAGAGTGGAGAGGGACTCTTGGCCATTCTGCCAGCAGGGTTATTTCTTATGTGAAGGCTCAGCATATGGTCGAGAAGGGGTGTCTAGCTTATTTGGCTTAGGTCCGCGATTATAGTGCGGAGGTTCCTTCCATGGATTCAGTGCCGGTTGTTCGTGAGTTTCCAGTGGTGTTTCCCTCAGACCTCCCGGGGATGCCACCCGACAGGGATATTGATTTCTGCATTGACTTGGCTCCGGGCAGTCAGCCCATTTCCATTCTGCCATAGCATGGCCCCGCCAGAGTTGAAAGAATTTAAGGAACAGTTGCAAGATTTGCTTGATAATGCTTCATTAGACCTAGTGTCTCACCGTGGGGTGCACCTGTGTTATTTGTAAAGAAAAAAGATGGTATCGATGAGGATGTGTATAGATTATCGGCAGTTGAACAATGTCACCATCAAGAACAAGTATCCATTGCCGAGGATTGAAGATTTATTTGATTAGCTTCAGGGTGCCAAGGTATTTTCGAAGATTGATTTGAGATCTAGCTACCATCAGTTGAGGATTAGGGCATCCGATGTTCCTAAGACAACCTTTTGGACTCGGTATGGGCATTAAGAATTTCTAGTGATGTCATTTGGGCTGACCAATACCCCAGCAACATTCATGGATTTGATGAACCGGGTGTTCAAGCCCTACTTGGAGTCCTTTGTGATTGTGTTTATTGATGATATCTTGGTTTACTCCCATAGCCGAGATGAGCATGAGCATCACCTCTGGATCGTTCTTCAGACTCTGAAAGACAGCCAGTTATATGCTAAGTTCTCAAAATGCGAGTTCTGGTTGAGTTCAGTTGCTTTATTGGGTCATGTTGTATCAACAGAGGGTATTCAGGTGGATCCTAGGAAGATTGAGGCAGTTCAGAACTGGCCTAGACCCACATCAGCTACAGAGATCCATAGTTTCTTGGGATTGGCAGGTTATTTCCATCGGTTTGTGGAGGGGTTTTCATCTATAGCAACCCCGTTGACCAGATTGACCTAGAAGAGTGCCCCGTTCAGGTGGTCAGACGAGTATGAGGCGAGCTTTCATAAGCTCAAGACAACTTTGACTACGACACCGGTATCGGTGTTACCCACAGGTTCAGGATCTTATATAGTATATTGTGATTCAGGATCTTATATAGTATATTGTGACTCATCTCGTATTGGTCTGGGTGCGGTATTGATGCAGGGTGGCAAGGTTATTGCATATGCTTCGTGGCAGCTGAAGGTTCACGAGAAGAATTACCCTGTTTATGATCTAGAGCTGGAAGCCGTTGTTCACGCGCTGAAGATTTGGAGGCACTATCTTTACGTCGTGCCATGTGAGGTATTCACGAATCATAAGAGCTTGCAGTATTTGTTCAAGCAAAAGGAACTCAATTTGAGGCAGAGAAGGTGGTTGGAGCTATTGAAATACTATGATATCACCATATTGTATCATCCCGGGAAGGCCAGTGTGGTGGTCGCTGCTTTGAGTAGAAAGTCAGCTAGTATGGGTAGCCTTGCTTATATTCCAGTTGGAGAGAGACCGCTTGCATTGGATGTTCAGGCCCTAGCCAACCAGTTCATGAGGTTGGATGTTTCTGAGCCCAGCCGTGTTCTAGCTTGTACAGTTGCTCGGTCTTCTTTATTTAAGCGCATCAGAGATCGTCAGGATGACGACCCTCATTTACTTATCCTTAGAGACACAGTGCGGCACGGTGGTGCCAAGCAGGTTACTGTTGGAGATGATGGAGTTTTGAGGATGCATGGCCGTATTTGTGTGCCTAATGTGGATGGACTTCGTGAGTTGATTCGTGAGGAGGCCCACAATTCCCGATATTCTATTCATCCGGGTATCGAAGATGTATTAGGATTTGCGGCATCATTATTGGTAGAGGAAGATGAAGAAAGACATAGTTGCATATGTAGCTCGGTGCCTAAATTGCCAGCATGTAAAGTGTGAGCACTAGAGACCTGGTGGTTTACTTCAGAGGTTAGAGATTCCTGAGTAGAAGTGGGAGCGTATCACTATGGATTTTGTTGTTGGACTCCCACAGACTCAAAGGAAGTTTGATGCAGGTTGGGTCATTATGGACAGACTGACCAAGTCAGCGCACTTCATTCCTTTGGTAGTTACCTATTCTTCGGAGCGGTTGGCAGAGATTTACATCCGCGAGATCGTCCGTCTTTACGGTGTACCCATGTCTATCATTTCTGATCGAGGTATGCAGTTCACCTCGCATTTATGGATAGCGTGAGTTGGGCACGCGGGTTGAGTTGAGCACAACATTTCATCCTCAGACGGATGGACAGTTCGAGCGCACTATTTAGATCTTGGAGGATATGCTCCGCGCATGTGTCATAGACTTCGGAGGATCGTGGGATCAGTTTAGCCCCTATGAGGCATTCAGATGGCTCCCTATGAGGCATTATATGGTAGGCAGTGCCGGTCGCCAGTTGGGTGGTGCGAGCCGGGAGAGGCTCGGTTGTTAGGCACAGACTTAGTACAGGATGCCTTGGATAAGGTCAAGATTATTCAGGATCGACTTCGCATAGCTCACTCCAGGCATAAGAGTTATGCTGACCGTAGAGTTCGTGATGTTGCATTCATGGTCGGGGAGAGAGTATTGCATCGGGTATCACCCATGAAGGGTGTAATGAGGTTCGGAAAGAAGGGCAAGTTGAGCCCTAGGTATATCAGACCTTTTGAGATTCTGAAAAGAGTGGGAGAGGTGGCTTACAGGCTTGCGTTGCCACCTAGTGTAGCAGTTGTTCATCCGTTATTCCATGTGTCCATGCTTTCAAAATATCATGGCGATCCGTCCCATGTGTTAGATTTCAGCTATGTCCACTTGGGCAAGGATTTGACTTACGAGGAAGAGTCGGTGGTTGTTCTAGCCCGGCAAGTTCGCCAGTTGAGATCAAAGAGTTACCCTACAGTTCGAGTGCGGTGGAGAGGTCAGCCTATTGAGGCAGCTACTTGGGAGTTCGAGCCCGATATGCGGAGTAGATATCCCCACCTTTTTGACTAGCCCAGGTACTTTTCTATGTCCGTTCGAGGATGAACAATTATTTTAAAGGTGGAGAATGTGATGACCCAAAAGGTCATCTTATGTTTTAGAACTCGATTCTGTTCTCTTAAGCCTTAAAAATCTCATTTCTTACCCTACTCAATTTGCGTGCGCAGTCCGGGCGTATTTCCGGAAAACTTTTATGTTGAAAATTGATAAAAATAAGAATTTTTATTTAAAAGTTGATTTTAGTTAAATTCAGTCAATAGTTTTGGTAAATGGGCCCAGATCCATATTTGGACGGTCCCGGTGGGTCCGTATCGAATTATGGGACCTGGGCATATGCCCGGAATCGAATTCGGAGGTCCCCAGCTCGAGTTATGAATTTTTAAAGAAAATTAAAAGTCTGAAAATTAATTATTTTTAAGAATTGATTGATGTTGGACATTGTTAGTATCGGGTCCGTATTTTGGTTCCGGAGCCCGGTACAGGTTCATTATAATATTTAAGACTTGTAAGTGAAACTTTGTGAGAAATGGAGTCGATTTGACGTGATTCAGACGTCCCGTTGAGAAGATAGAAATTTTAAAGTATTCTTGAGAATTTCATTTGATTTGGTGCTAAATTCGTAGTTCTAGGTGTTATTTTGGCGATTTGATCGCGCGAGCAAGTTTGTATGATATTTTTAGACTTGTGTGCATGTTTGGTTTGGAGCCCCGAGGGCTCGGGTGAGTTTCGGATAGGCCTCAGGATGTTTTGGACTTTGGAAAATCTGGTATTTTGTTGCAGCAGGTGTTCTGGCATGTCCTTCTTCACGTTCTCGAAGGTACTCTCGTGAACGCGAAGCGATGGGGGCGTTACCCTTCGCGAACGCGACAAGCTCATCACGAACGCGTAGCGTTAGGCACTGGGGGGAGGGGTCAGTCTTTCCTTCATCGCGAACGCGAGCAGTGTCTCGCGAANGAACTCGAAGGCCGGGGGGAGGGGGGGTAGGGTAGCCTTCGCGAACGTGAACAAGGTCTCGCGAATGCGAAGGCTTGGCAGCCAACACTCTTCGCGAACATGACAGTGGCCTCGCGAACGCGATGCACACTGTCGTCCAGCACTTAATAGAATCCAAAAAACAGGAATTGGCCAATTATTTCATTTTCTCAAAAATCAAACAGACTAGAGGCGATTTTCAAGAGTTATTTTCTTCACCAAAGTGTTGATAAGTAATTCTAAACCATTATCTTTCAATCACCCATTACATTTTATGAATTATCAACCTAAAATCTAGAGTTTTCATGGTAGAATTAGGGATTGGGGTAGAAACTAGGGATTTCAGAAATTTGGGAATTTAGACCTCAATTTGAGGTCAGATTCCAAAACCAATTATATATTCAGGCTCAGGGGTGAATGGGTAAATGGATTTTGGTCCAAATCTCGAGTTTCGACCAAGCGTGCCCGGGGTCAATTTTTTGACTTTTTGGAGGAAAATTTGGGAAATTTAATTTATGCAATATAATTGATTTCTTTAGCAATATTCGATATTATTGAGTCATTTTTGAATAGATACGAGTGGTTTGGAGGTGAATTCTAAAGGAAAAGCTGTGATTGAGAATTAAGTGGCCTTCAGCGCGAGGTAAGTGTTGTGTCTAATCTTAACTTGAGGGAATTAGGAACCCCAGATTATTTTCTATGTATTCATGTGAGCGGCGTATATGTAAGGTGACGAGTACTTATGCGCCGCCAATTTACCTGTTTCCCTATTTTCTCCCGTTTTTCTTATATTGACTCTTTCTTATGCCTAATTGTTTCGTGTTTAGACTAGTGTTGTTAAGTTGATCGTTCTTATCACGTTTACGGATTTTCTGGTGATAATTGAGTATTTATTTCAAAGTTAAGATTTATATTGTGGAACCGAATGTTAAAGTAAGGTTTTTACTTGTTATTCTATCTCCATGTTGTTGTTTATTCATTGCATTATGGTAAGGGAGAGTGTTAATGCACGAAGGGTGATGTCATGCAATATTGTGAGTGTAAAAGCATGAAGTGTGATGCCGTGCCATATTGTGAGTGTAAAAGCACGAAGGGTGATGCCGTGTATTTTTCCTTTACTGTATTTGTGCTCATGTTGATTCATATTATATTGGTTGTTCCAGTTCTCATTCTGCTATAGCTCTTTACTTCGTATTTTCCCCCAGCATGTATCTCCCTCCCGATAATTCTTGTCTAGCTATTCATTACTGTTATTTGTATATACACTGTTAAATTATATAGGTTGATTTGTAAGTGCTTTGCCTTAGCCTTGTCACTACTTCATCGAGGTTAGGCTCTACACTTACCAGTACACGGGGATAGTTGTACTGATACTGCACTCTGCACTTTTTGTGCATATTTTGGTACCAGCTTGGGTTGATCGAGATTTTAGCTGTTGGACCCGCTATCCGGAGACTCAAGGTAGATCTGTTGGCATTCACAGACCTTGAAATCCCTGTCTATCTTTTCAGTTTTACTGTTTCTTTCATCCAAGCAGTTGTATTTCTTTCAGACTATTACTTGTAATGAATTCTAGAATGCTCGTGAATTGTGACTTCAGATCCGGGTAGTAGTAATAAATGCAGTCTTTATATTATTCCGCACTCATTATATTTCACCTTAGCTAATTTGTTGTTATTTACTGAATGGGATAAGACATGGTTTAATGTTTCTCTAATGTTGGCTTGCCTAGTAAGTGAAAGTTTAGGCGCCATCATGGTCCCGGCGGTGGGAATGACAGTACTGGTATGTTAGGTGCAGTGAGCGACATGGGAATTTGAGGTTGAGGATCAAGGTTGCAGTTGAGCTCGACAAGAATGTCAAGGGCTCGTATGAGCAAGGAAGAATTCAGATGTTTAGAGGAAGCTGGTATTGTTTTTAGCGTCACCTGAGATCGGTGTCCTGTGTAAGAGACTTTGTGTACTGAGTTGTGGATTCGTGATTTGCTTTAAAACATTAGAGTGGCCGGTAGTATGGAGGTGTAGATTTGTTACCTGGTGCGGAAGGTCGTGGGGGTGTTTCCTACGAGAAGATTGTATAAGTGTGACATGTAGTCACTGGATTGATTAAAGATTTAAAACCAAGTATGAAGATTATGGTACTATCGCTAATGTGGGAATTTATGCCTGAAGGGCGCTCGGTTCATTTGATTGTGGACTATGGAAGTTTGTTCCGGATTTGACGACTGTTCTTATGTGTTATGAATAGGTCAGTATGGGTCCTTGAGAGGCTATTTAGCCAAGCATGGTATGATGAGAATCGGTTTGAGGTCCGTGGATGGATCTAAATGTGAATGTGGGCTGTATATCAGGCCGGATGTGCTCATCTCAGCATAGTGTTATTTTCGGAAGGGTCTTTGGGACTTGGATGTTCTTTGTGTCGTCAGCTATTTCGTGTAATCTATATTATACCAGGTGGGTTGTGAGGTGGTTTGATTATTCACATTTGTATTGAGATCCCATATAGTTTATGGTATTATATGTGCAGGATGGCTCTCGATATGCAGATCATATATCACACCTTAGTCGTACTTGAGTTTGATAGCGTATGATGCTACCCATCTTCCCAGGATTTATATTCTGCGCTTGGCATGCTTATGGTTGATATTCGGGCATTTTGTGAGTATAAGCGTTATGACTCGATGTGTTTTGCTTAGATTATTATGTTGATTGTATCGGGTGGTACGCCGCCACGGGTATCATGGTTGGATCGGGCTGCATGCCGCAACGGTAACATGGTTGGATCGGGTTGCACGCCGCAATGGTATCATGTGTGGTCGGGTTGCACGCCGCAACAGTGTGTTATTGAGTACAGTTTCCCATATCTATTATTGCGTGTTTTGCTTCTCATTTCCTGAGAAAGGTTCATAACATCCTTTTGGTTGTTTAATTAGTTATGTGGGTTGAGTAGTTCTTTCCAAAGTTCGTTTCCTTATGAATCACATTCGAGTCCGTAGCTTGTTAGCACATTGTGGCATCATATGAGGCTTTTGCAGTGTCTGAGGTGGATTATTTTCTGAGCAGCTTGTACTGGGGTGAGACATGATTGTTAGTCCTGGGATCAGTGCGATCAAATTTATATGAAGCATACTAAAGAGTAAATATTGTTATTCAGTCCAGAATAAGGTAATGGTTCTTGTCGGGAGGAGAGACTCCATAAATTGTAATTCGGCAGGTGGCTATGAGTTTTACATATCTTCTTTGTCGTGGCAGTATTGCAAGAGTTTAAGCAAGGCTTAATTGGTCATGAGGTACACTACGGGCTTCGGCCAGTGGAAATTTTAGCTGATGTGCTTTGGAAAGATTGCCTTGGGCAAGTGAGTTACGTGGTGCATGGTAAGAATTCAGTGAGAGTATACAATCATGTATTGGTACATAGTGTGGTGATTGAAACGATGTTTGTATGTTGGAATCAGGTCTAGTAGAGAATTTCGGACGTTGGAATTTGGCCATAAGTGTTATTTGCCTAAATAAAGGGAGGATCTTCAGAGTTGCTCGAGCTAATGTGCTCAGCTGGGTTGTGGTAGCACGGGCAGGTGCATGAGGTGTTAAACAGTGATTTCAGACAACTCCAGAACAGTTCTTAGCATGTTCGAGAACGAACGTATTTTAAATGGGAGAGAATGTAATGACCCGACCGATCGTTTTGAGCCCTAGCGCATCACTCAGTAGTTTGGGGCCATGAGTAGCTTCACTTCAGGTATTAGGACTTGTACGCGTGGTCAGAATTTAATTTCAGGAAGTTCGGAGTTGATTTAGAAAGAAAATTCTAATTTCGGAAGCTTTAAGTTGGAGAAATTGACTAAAGCGTGATTTTTGAGTAGACGACCTCAAAATCGAGATTTGAAGGTTCCAACAGGTTCGTATGATGATTTTGGACTTAGGCATATGTCCGGATCGGATTTTGGAGGACCCAGGAGCGTTTCGACGCCTATTGTGGAAGGTTGGCATTTGGAAGAATTTCATAAATTTGAGTTGAAGTGCATTTCAATGATATCAACGTCCGTTTGGGATTTCGAGTCTGGCAATAGCTCCGTATAGTGATTCTGGTGTTGGGAGCGTGTCCGGATGTGGATTTGGAGGTCCGTAGGTCATTTTGGGGTCATTTGGCGAAAGCTAAAAATTTGAAGGCTTTTGAGAAGTTTGACCGGGAGTAGACTTTTTGATATTGGGGTCGGATTCCAATTCCGTAAGTTAGAGTAGGTCCGTAATGTCGAATGTGACTTGTGTGCAAAATTTGAGCTCAATCGGCCATGATTTGATGGGTTTCAGCATCAAATGTAGAAGTTTGAAGTTCTAAGGTTCATTAAGCTTGGATTAGGGTGCGGTTAATGATTTCGATGTTGTTTGATGTGATTTGAGGCCTCGAGCAGGTCCTTGTTATGTTGTGGGACTGGTTTGTGTGATTGGATGGGGTCCCAAGGGGCCTCGGGTGTGTTTCGGGATGGTCCGGATCATTTCGGGTTGTTTTGGACTGCTATTGCTGGTATCTGGTTTACTTCATCGCGAACGCAAAGGGTGTCCCGCGTTCGCGAAGAGGAATTTGAGGCAGCTGGGTTTTGGCCTTGGCAAACGCGAGGCGGAGAGTTGCCTAAGGAAGCTTACGCGAACGCGACACAGGGGTTGCGAACGCAAAGAAGAAAAGCGGAGTGGGGGCGTGGAGTAGTTTGGCCTTCGCGAACGCGAAGCTCCAGCCGCGAACGCGAAGCATTGATGTCTGTAGCCTTCGCGAACGCGAGGATTAGATCACGAACGCGAAGAAGGGCCTCGCCTGGGTAGATTATTTTAAAGACGGGATTTGGCCATTGTTCCTCTAATTTTCATTTGGTTGGGCGATTTTTGGATCTCTTGGGAGGGAGATTTTCGTCATCTATGTCAAGGTAAGTGATTCCCACCTATTTCATGTTAAATACTTGGATTATATACGGATTTAGACATGAAAATTTGTAGAAATTTGGAATTTTGAAGAAAAACCTAGAAATTGGTATTCTTGGATTTTGATCATGAATTTGGGCATGAAATTGAGAATAAATTATATATTTGATTTCGTGAAGCTATGGGTAATGGTTATCTTCGAAAATTTTCGGAATGCGGGCACGTGGGACCGAGGGTGCTTTTATCGACTTTTCGAGCGGAATTGTAAATTGTTATAAATTGATTAATTATGAGTATTAGAGCATAATTTGATTGGGTTGCATCTTATTTGACTAGTTTTGGAGTGACGGGCATCGGTTTGAGTTGTTGGAGCGGCTTTGGAGCCGGTTATGGAATTTCGGAGCGAGGTAAGTCTCCTTTCTAACCTTGTAAGAGGGAATTAACCCCATAGGTGAATTGATTAAATATGTGCTTCAACTTGCGGGGGCTACGTACGCACGAAGTGACGAGAGTCCGTACGTAGCCACTAGCTATGCCTATGTCCGGGTAGTTTTAGGTTTACATCCTGCCTTGTTGATATTGTTATTTGATTTGTGGTTACTGTTTACCTTGAAAAGAAGCAAGATTGAGGTTTGCGTATTAATTTTCTTGAGGAGAATTTAAATTGAGGAAATTAAGTTTTCAAAAAGTTTTCATTTGGACTTCGTATTTTTGAAAAGAAATTTAGGAATATTATAATAACTTAATAAATTTATATTTATCCGCATCGCATGTATGATCCGCGAGCAGGGTAAAAGCTTCAAGTCGAATTGTCTTTATTTTGAAAATAATTAAGGAAAAGGATTATGATTTACTGATAATTTATATTTGACCGCGTTGCATGTATGGATGCGAGCGGGGTAATAGATGCATGATTTATTGATAAGTTTATATTTGACCGCGTCGCATGTATGATCCGAGCGGAGTAATAGATGCATCTATGGTTCGTGCCGTCAACCCTCGACAGTGCACAATTTATATTTATATGTTGGATCGGGCCGTACGACCTCGACATGATTTGCGCATGATTGTATTAATTGCTTTGGAAATTATAATAATTGATACTGCTTCATTGTCCTGAGATATAAATCGTTAAATGATGAAAATAAATTTGGAGAAAGTTTTTATTAACAAAAGAATTATTTACTTATTTCATGATATTGGGTTTACAGCCGTTCTACGTGATCCATGCTTAATTAAATCATTGGTATATTAATTATAGCCCATAGTAAGTGTCTGATTCCACCCCTCGTCACTACTTCTTCGAGGTTAGGAGGGATACTTACTGGGTACGTGTTGATTTACGTATTCATGCTACACTTGCTGCACATTTATTTTGTGCATATATATATATGTATATATATATATAGGTCTATAGGCCTTGTGGGCGCAGAGACACGATTATTTCGGGGAATTAGGTGAGCTGCACTCTCTATTACGATCCGCAGCCAGCAGAGTCTCCTTCAGAGTATTTATATTTCTCCTGTCCAAATTTGTATTCCCGACAAATGTTGTATTTTATTTTATTTCCTGATTGATACTCATGCACTTGTGACACTGATTTTTGGGGTGATTATGGGTTGTCCCGCATTGAAATTTGTTGAAAACATTATTAGTTATCTTGTAAATTCCATCTCTTATTATTTAATTAAAGGAAAAATGTGATTTCAAAATATTAAAAACGAGAACCAAATTGAGTATTTATTGTTGGCTTGCCTGACAGCAGTGCCCGACTCCATCCCGACCTTTAATGGATTTTGGGTCGTGACAACAACATGCCAGAGCTAGTCTCCCACATATAAAGACAAAGCTTCTAGTGTGCATAACACACAACCAATCAAAAAGGCACCCAACCCGGCTACACAAGGAAGTGTAGAACATGAAATGAGTAATCATAACAAGGAAGTGTAGAACATGAAACGAGTAATCATAAAACAAATAGGTATCGAGTAGAGGTGTATAAATAAGTGAAATCATGTAGAAAGTGGAGGCATGAAACAAGCAAAAGTGGAGGCATGAAACAAGCAACGATATATAGCAAGTGAATGCAGGTACTAAGTGAAGGAATGTAACATGTCAAGACATCTAATAAGTAAATCATATAACAAATAGAGGCATGTAACAAGTACGAACTGATAACAAGTAAAGGCATGAATTCGAAGAGGACATGTAGCATATGTAAATCAAGTAATAGCGTCAGAGTAATAATAACAGGCAAGGTAAAAATATAGCTATAACAGTAACATTCCAAATGGGAAACTCAGAGGTAACTACATAAGGAACACAAATGGGAAAGTAACATACAAAATAACAAACATTAATAGAAGCCAAGGTGGAGAGCATATAAGTGTTTAACAAACGGATAATCATAACAAGAATCCAACTTTCAATCTTCTCACACGGTAACAACCAACCGACTAATCTTATTTCACACCAGAGGGCAATACCCATCGTGCCAACATCATATCAACCGCACAAAAATGCCCATCGTGCAAAACATAGCCCTACAGCCCCAATCATCCTTTCTTATTACGGATAAAGAAGCTCAAGTAACATAAAAATAACATGTATAGATATAGGTTCGTGATACTACCATCAAGTTAAGTATGCAAACGAATAAAAAAACACATTAAATCCTTTTTAAGATGTCATATATTCTAGCATGATATCTAACACAACTAGTTAAGTTTATTGATCATCGAATTTAAATGAAGCATAGGTTGAGGGATTACCAAGTTCAACAAAGGCACAAAAAAACATATAATTTTCCCCTCCCGAGCATGAAAACCCTGGCACATGCATATACGATCGTCACCTCGTATATGAATCACCACACATGTAGCAAATAATATCATTTAGTAGGAAAGATCCCTCAATAAAGCTAGGCAAGACACTCACCTCATTCCTGAACACAATCAACAATCAACCACGACTTTTCCTTTAGAAGAAACCTTCAAACCAATTGAATTTATCCAAATATTATTTAAATAATTCAAAACAAGCTTTAGAAAGTACCCACAAATGAAAAAGGTTCGATTTCGATCATAATTGAAAAAGTCAACCAAAAGTTAACTTGGGCACACATGGTTCAAACTTGAGATTCAGACCAAATTTTATAGGTGATTTGTTTCGAAATCTTATCTCAATTTGAGGTCTAAATCTAAATTTTATAATATTCCTAAATTCTACCCAAAACCTCCAATTTCTACTTTGAAATTCATAAATTTGGTGTTAAAATTCATGAAAAAGTAGCTGAAATTGATTGAAAACTAGTTAAAGATGCTTACCAATGAATTTGGAAAGGAAATCCTCTTCAAAAATTGCCTATATGGAGTTTAGGGTTGAAAAATGGCTTAAAATGTGCTAAGTCCCAAAATTTCCACATTTTATCCAACTGGAAGTGTTGCAATTGTGAACTCTGACCATTGCAAAAGCGAACCACTGATCGCAAATACGATCAGTGTCCCAACCGCACAGAAGTCGCTAATGCGACATATACCTCATATTTGCGAAGCCCCTTAACCATCGCAAATTTGCTGCAAGCTGCGAAGCTTTCTAAAATTTTCATACATAGCAAAAGTGATACAGAGGTCGAAAATGCGGACCTCCCCCAGTCGCAAATGCGATAAATTCTTCACAAAAGTGAAAAACCAGCCCTGAGTTCTCACTTTGCATTTTCGAGCCTTACATTGCAAATGTGAGTCTCGAAATTGCGATCTGGTCCTCGCTAATGTGGGACCTACAACTTCACACCATCATCAACCATGCTTCAGCAGTTCTAAAATCAATCGAAACATATTCGAAACTCACCTGAGCCCTTCGGGATCCAATTCGAATATTCACAAAAGTCTAATAACATCATACAAACTTGCTCGCTACCTCAAATCATCAAAATGACATCTAAAATCAAGAATCGATCATCAAACTGAAAAATTGCAAGTTCAAAACCAAATTTTCCAATCTTTCACATAACACGCCGAAATGCCCTCGGTTCATACGGGACCCCAACCTAATATGAGTACAAGTCCAAATTCATCATACGAACCTACCAGAATCGTCAAAATACCGATCCGATATTATTTACCAAGAACTTTGACCGAGGTCAACTGATCACGTCCAATTCACACCCCTATTAAAGGAATATTAAATAGTCGTTATAATAATAAACCCAACACGAGTTGGGGTCGAATCCACAAGGAGTTTAAAATGGGTGTTGAGGTAAATACTTAAGAAGGAAACTTGAAATATCTATATTTAGCTTCCAAATAAAAGTGGGTAAAAATTCTTCTAAATTAAACTACTAAAAAATTTAACTAACTAATGAACAAGTAATGATTGAAATATTTTTGAAGTTTTATCAAATAGACAAAGGCCCAGGGTTGTAACATTAACCTAGGTGTAAACCTATTGGGTAGAGTAAGTCTATGTTTGCTTAGGAGATCGGGGTTTGCTATGACTCTCATTATACAAGTACCCACTCAATACTTCTCGTGTAAAGAGTGGTTATGCCCAAATTGGCTCTCTCAAGTCCAACTAGGTAGCAATCAAAGTAATTGAACATGAATCCAAGTTTGATTATCCCCATCTCTAGTTCAAATCATTTAATCAAACTAATCGATACTTCAACTAGTTTAATTCCTTGTTAGCTAAGTTTTCCTAGACTAAATTTCTCTTTCTCAAGTAAGAACAAAGTCAAATAGGCATGAATCAACGTTTGCAACAATAAATTCTAACTATAAATCATAAAAAATGCTAAATAACATTAACCCAATCAATAGCAAGCATTAATATTAAGTACTCATGAGTTTTACACACTAGGGTCTAGCTACTCATTGCAATTGACATAGAATGAAAAGTAGAAGAAATTAAAGACATAAAGCTAAATTAAAATAGAAAAGTAATTGGTCATCTTATTGTAGCTCAAAGTTTCCCCATATGGCTAAGAATAACTATCAGCTGCTGCTACAATACAAAAAGATGCCCTAAAAAGTGTTTCACGTCTATTTATAGTGCTCAGGAATTCCTGATTAAAATACCATTCGGAGGTTTCTGCGATCCACACTTTGGTAGGTTATTCTTGCGAGTGATTTAAGTTGGAGGAGTTATGCAGCCGCATATTAGCTTATGCGGCCGCACTTTGAGGAGGCTTCAGTCTTTGTTCGATTGCATATTCTTTGATCTTTCCGACTTGTCAGTGCGAACATGTTTTGAGGACCAAGTGCGATCACACTTTTTGGTTTGCGGACCACACTTCTGCAAAAAATCCCTGAAGCTCCAGATCTTTGTCTATGACTGCATTTCATTTTCTTTGGGCTTCATTTGCTTTTGCGCCCGCAAATAAAATTCTGTGGACCGCACTGTTCTTTACATTTTCCCTCTTTCCTGATCTTAACTGGAACATCTCCTTTTTGAGTTATATTTCTTCATTGAGCTCACATTCTCTAGCACAACCCCAATTCACCCATTTTTATTAGATTCAAAGACAAAAATCTTTACTTTCGGACTAAAAACTAAAATAAGAAGGTACTAATAAGTGGTTAGAATTTACACTTATCAACTCGCCCAAACTTAAGTCTTTGTTTTCCTCAAGCAACTAGATTAGTTCCCTCCTTCTCTCAGTGAATGTTCATTTCAAGGAGTCACATGCAACTCATTTATACTCAGTTGGGACCAATAATTACCCACAATACTTATGCATTCTAAACAAGGTGCCAAATGTTTCAAAAAGGTGCAGCTTGCTCATCTCATGCAATTTTAGTATGCTATTTGAGCCTCAGGAGTTGACTTCATTCATCAAGGATTCTTGTTCTTTCATATAAATCATGGTGGAATCCAAACTCTTCCTCTTCTACCTTTCATTTGCAATGCTCATTTCAAGTTTCAACACTCAATTTCTAGAGAAACAAGGGTTTCACTCTTCTCTCACAAAGGAATGTCACAAGTTAAGCTTCAACTACCATAGGCTTGCCCCTCATGTAAATCTCTACTAATTTAAGTAAGTTTGGTTCGAAATCAAATAGGACTTCTTTCGGGTTGTAATGAAGGCTTTTGGTCTGGGGTAAGATACTATATGGGATACAAGTGGTTACACCCATCCTTAAGCATTTCACATCTCATTTCTTGGCTCACATTTGTCAAACCCTTAGAGGCATTTCTTCTTCTTGGAGTCTAGAGAGACTTATCATCACTCTTTATTGACAATTTCATTCTTTTTCTCCCTTTATGTTTATACTAGAGGTAATTGCCTCACTCAATTTCATCAATCTTCTTTTTCTTTTGTCCCCCTTTTTGGCTTCTTTTTGTTCTCATCACTTTTTTTCTTACTTTCTCTTTCATGGAAATCATTTATTTTCTCTTTTTAATGCCTTGATGCCTCTTTTAGATATCTCAACTTCCCCCCCAAACTTAAGCTTTGAGCCATTTAATATATATGAGTGCATAGGAGGGTTTAGGTGCCACGAGGAGATCATATTCAAAACGGGTATAGGCTTGTAGCATAGTTATCAAAAGAGAAAGGTTAAAGGCTCAAAGAGGGTTGACTAGGGATAATTATCATAGGGTGGCAATAGAAATCTCAAACGGTCCAAGGAAAACCTACAATCCTCTTTCAAACCAAGCAAATAGGTAGTAGTAGTAGTAGTAAGGGTTTCATTATATTGTGGTGGCGAATAACTCAGTAACCTATATTTTATCTCCACAGTGTCATGCTAAGTTGCCACTTACAATAAAGTACGATAAATTGGTATCGTTGTTATGCAAAAAAATGAGTGTGAGCAAATGTTCGATGAACCTTAAAGTAACCGGAAGATATCCGTATTTTGTCACTCTGCAAGGGGTTGCTTGTTATGCTGAGTTTAACATCGAGGACGATGAAACTCTGAGAGATTGTTTGAGGACTCAGGATGAATACCGGGAATTTCTTGTGATAAAATTATTGGAAATGTATGTCAAGATTAAAGACGTTCGCAATAATGAGGTTGCGCAAAGCAGGGATATCCCTCAGTCATCGGGTGGTTATTTTGGAGCAGTTTTAGCTGAACAGGTTCCGGCTGAAAGAGTTTGGCCTGATCTAAACTTATCTCCACGGGCGAATGAGGAGCGAGGAAATAATTTCTCTCATAGTTTATATAATCCACAAGACGAGTGGTAAACTTAAATTTTTCTTTGTATTACGATGTTTATTTTTGTTGTATTGAATTTGTATTAATACTCATATATTCCATAGGGGGTACCGGCGAGACATAAATTTTATAAGTTATGAACCAACGCCCAGTTGGAATATGCCTAGTTCTGGTGTGTTGGATCATGGTGGTCCATCCGGAAGTCATCACCAACAGGATAATGTCCATCATGGGATGTCAACACATTATGATTTTTAAGTGAAGTGATATAGCTATATGTAAAGTATTTATCAATTTGAGTAACTCATTATTTTGTTGGCTGTGCAGTGAAAACGAGCATCCTGAAGGTCCTGTCCTTATTCAATTGCCGGAAGACGACATATTTAATTGGGATCTAGCAGATGCACATAGTCAGGAAGAGAATAGTGATTATGACAACAATGCCGATGAGTCTGGAGATGAAACACCCTACCCTGATGAGGGTGATGATGAGGAGGAAGAGAATACTGGACCTTATTTGACGATGGAGCATGCTTTACCTGCCGTTAGACCAAGAGTGTACGAGTCCCACGTACCGTTTCATTCAAGGGAGATTCCCTACCTTGATCATTTACCAAGTATGATGGATGTGGATGCCCTCACAAGGGATATTGATAAAATTCGGACAACAATGTGGGATGAATCTAGAGCAACGATGCTGTAAAAGGGCATTCTTTTTCCCGATAAAGCACGCCTAACAAGGGCGGTGCTAATGTACAGCGTAAAAGAGTGTCGTGAGATCACGGTACGCGAGTCATCTCCAGATGTATAAAGGTAGTCTGCCGTAGATGGTTTACCGGTTGTAATTGGATGCTGCGTGCGAGGAAGAAGAAAACAAATATGTGGGTTGTGGGTAAATACATTGGCACTCACAATTGTGAAATAGACACATTCAGTGGGAATCATTTTAACTTGAATGCTGCCTTGATTTCTCTTGTCTTGATCCCACACATTGAAGCGTCCATAAGGTACAAGATCAAAAAGTGTATAACATCCGTCCACCAGGAATATGGGTGCACCATTATCAAAAGAAAGGCATTTCTCGGGCGCAAACGTGCGTTTAAAATTATTTATGGTAACTGGGATAAGTCCTTTGCATCTCTACCTAGGTACATGGCTGCATTGCATCACTTTAACCCCAGGACTGTTGTTGAATGGAATCTTGAGCGGAGTTCGGGAATACCAGAACATATATTCAAATATGTGTTCTGGGCATTTAAACCAGCAATTGATGGTTTTCTGCATTGCCGGCCGGTAATATCCATAGATGGCACTCATGTCTATGGAAAGTATGATACTAAGTTATTGATCGCCGTTGCAGTAGATGCTAATGGAGTTATATTTCCCTTAGCTTTTGCTATTTGTGCCAATGAAAGACAAGAGATGTGGACACTATTTTGAACCACTTGAGAGAGCACGTTATCAAACAACGTTCAGGTATTTGTCTAATATCTGATCGGCATGGTGGTATTTTAAGTTCTGTACAGAATTTACGTGCATGGTAGGAACCGTATGCCTACCACCATTACTGTGTGAGGCACCTAAAGGCCAATTTCTAGAAGGCATATCCCAAAACGGATTTGCATGATTTAATGTGGATAGCTGCAACAAATCACCAAGAGTGTAAATGCAGGAGGCACATGGAATCTATCAGGCAGGAAGACGAGGGAGCCTATCGTTGGTTGATGCGATATGAGCATGACAAGTAGACTTTGAATGCGGATGGTGGCAGAAGATGGGGAATGCTGACTACAAATATGTCAGAGTCTTTCAACGGGTTATTGAAGTCTGCACGTGGATTGCCTGTCACTACCGTGGTGCGAATGTTATTCAAGCAGATGGTAGAGAGGTTTGTTGACAGGGCTAGAGGTGCATCGTCATTGATAGAAATGGGTGTTGAATTTATTCCAATACCAATGAAAAGATTTGAGAAATACAGGTGGCGAGCACATTGGCATTCATATTTACAGTATTGCAACGAGCGAAATATTTTTGAAGTTCGCACCGCTATCCATCAAAATCGGGGGAATAATATACACACCGTAAATGAAGGCAGAAGCTTATGCTCTTGTGGGAAATGGTCCATCTACCACATTCCATGCTCACATGCCATCAAATGCTTTCAACATATAGATTTAGGGCCAACCAACTACGTTGATAAAGAATATAGTGTTGCTGCATACTTAAACACCTATTGTGAGCAGTTGCAGCCAGTGGGTGCTGAGCGGTATTGGCCGCCGGAACCATTTAAAATGGTGTGTAACAAGGATTATGTACGTCAACGACAGGTGCAAAAAAGAACGCATATACGGAACCAAATGGATGTTGGTGATACAGTTTATGCATGCAAATATGGCATATGCTCGCAAACAGGACACGACCGTCGTAAATGTCCTTTAGCTGGTTTGGGTGGCGGTGTTAATCCAGCTCCTGGTGGAAGTTCATCTAATGTGCCTAACTATCAAGGATACATATAGTGTTTTGTTTCCGTAATGTGTTTGTAATAAGTGTATGTACTTGTTTATCTTGCAGAATGTATGAAATAAAATCATGTTTCCATTGCTGTTAAATCTTATTGATATTTAACATTAATACTTCAGTACAACAATCTAACATAAACCCATTAAAAAAAATAATTGTCTTGTCGACCTGAAAAAGCTGATCGCCTGCAAAAGCTATCTTCTGGAAAAATTGTATTGTACCCGAAAGAATCTTTAACACGCGGAGCATAGCGCGTTGAAATACTGCGTTATGTGGGTTGTCTTGTTGATGTAAAAAGCTGCCCGCCTGCAAAATCTAACTTTTGGAAAAGCTTTATTGTACCCGAAAGAATCTTTAACACACGAAGCATAGCGCGGTGAAATACTACGTTACGTGGGTTGTCTTACCTATAAATAACTAGCGCATTTTGGTTATTATTTGTGCTTAACCAAAAGAAATAGCAAAACTTTCTATAAAGTTTTCATTTTTTCTTGCATTAACAAATGTCTGGATGCAATGACCAACCAAGGTGCTATTGTGGCAAACGTGTGATTTTGAAGGCATGTTGATCCGATGGTAATGTTGGGCGCAGATACTGGATGTGTCAACAATTATTTGGACGCAATGAAGGAAATCATTATATGTTTGAGGAATAGTATGATGAACCCATTAACCAGGAATATTACAAATCATGTTTGCAGTATGTTTGGAATATGAACGGTGAATACCAACGCCAGATCTCTGAAATGCAACGAGAAATTTCGGCAGTGCAGGAGAAAATAAAAGAGGCGGAAGAAGAAAAAAATAAAATGGAAGAGAAATTTAAGTGGTGGGAGCAGAGAATAATAGGCGGTAGTGATTAAACAAACACATGTATGTGTTGAGTGTAGTATTTTATTTTTATGTTTTTCGTGTCATGTATTTTCATTGGTTGTACTGAATGCAAATTATGTTAAGTTGCTATGTTTGTGTTTGTATTGTAGTATTAAAATAATGAAGAACCAGAGAAATAAAAACATAATGCACATATAATATAAACAATAAAAATTATTGTTATTATTTACTGATTGTCATATGTACATAAACTAAATTGTTTTTAATGTGTCCCCCATCCTGTATACTTTAATGCAGCCATTGGCCTGAAGCGCATCCCATCCCGCCCGGCTACACTATCAGGATCATCCTCATCACGTCGCCTCTTTATCGGAGGATGCGCTGCAGCATGATCGTCAGTAGGGCTGGCAGGCTTGGTAGAAGGGGCCGTCAGTCCAGCAGTAACCTACAGAATAATAAGATATTTTAGTATATGAAATATATATTAGTAATATACGTGTTAAGTCACAAAAATTTAAATTGTCTTACCATGGTCTCGTCGGGCTCTCCTGAATATAATCATCCGTCGTAGCTAGGTCAGTATCGCACAAAGTGGCCTCCGTGACGGGCGAGGATGAAGCCTTAATAAAACAAATATAAAGATATTTATGGCTAATCAATGAGATAAAAATAAATTTAAATTTAATATTAATACAAACATACCTGCGATGTGAAAGATCCCCAGCATCCCTCGATGATGAGCCATAACTTAGCCGGCGCCCACTATCCACATCTCGTGTCAGTCGATCATCAGCAACGGTTGATGGTCCTGGAAGATCAGGAAAATACTAATACCAATTCTCTCGCATAATGGCCGTGCCCGCGATCAACAATGGAGCGGACGGGGTCACCTGCGAAGTCTTTGGAGTGAGCTGAAGCTGAAGGCTGAATGACGGCATGCTACTATGAGAGTGGTCTGGCTCATGGAGGTCACCCGGCTGAGCAACTCCAACATCCTCAATAGGGGCCTCAACGCCCCCTTGCTGGGGACTACCTCCTCGCCGATCCCCATGATCTCGTGGGGCACGCCTGCCACGTTGACCACATTCCGGCCCCACTGGTGGCCCATGATGGTACTGCTCTGGCGCCAAATACTCAGTTTCGTATCCTAATCGCTTATCATCTCGAGCTCTCCTCAATGTCTGGGAAGCCAAATCGGTAACTTGCCGGCCATACTCGTGTAAAGAGGCTGCTCCCTCGCCGGTATGCTGCTACATCTGCAGTCCCAACTAGTGGAACAGATGTAGGCCAATAGCCTGCACACCATGTAAAATATAAATTACAGAATGCTAGGTTAACAATATAAGTAAGTATATCAAATAACATACCAGTGCCTCATGCCTCCCGGCGTATGGAAAGCACCGACCGGCAGCGCGATAAATGGGATTCCCAACGAAAAGTCGGGTAACGCTGCGGTACCAGCCCATATAATCATGCCCAGTCTCCATCCGATCAGGTGGAAGGAGGATGGAATCATGTCATGTAGCTGGTCCCAAGTATCGATCTGCGCCTCTAGCCATGCCATATATGTCTGGTCCACCTTGGAACTATCATCCCGCTGGTAATGTGTGATATGCCAGGTGGGCGGTGGCGATACAAATTGCGGGCAGCCAAACTGGCGAAGTACTCGCTCGGTGGCATGATGCTCCATAATATCAAGGCATATCAACGGGACGGAAGAGCTCCATATAATTCGGTGGGCCGAGCAATAATCGGGCAAACCAGCTATTAGCTCGTCGCTGTATGGCCTCCAAATGAACTATTAAGTAACAATATAAAACGTGAGTATATGCAACACATATGAAGGCAGGCCAATTAAACTTAGGTATACATTTACCTGTGCGCCCTCCAGCAAATCCAACAAATTCCTGCACAAGGGGAGATTATGTCGAGCCTCGTACTCTCGTCCATATCCTCGCCTATCAAACCACCTCCCAGCTAGAGGGAGAAACGGAGGCGGTGCACCCGGAGCTAAGGGTGGTAGAGGTGGCTACAACTGCAGGAACCGCTCCCAGGCCCAAACCTAATATACAAAGTGGACGTAAAATTTAAGGTATATTGTTACTGGGTATATTATAATGAATAGAGTATTCGACTATGTTTTCACCTGTAGCAGCAGCAAAAATCCAGCAACGTCATGCTGGGTTTCCATGCTCGCCCGGCACATCTGCTTGTACAAGTAACCAAGAACTGCAACACCCCAGCTGTACTGATGTAAATCATCTAGCCGCTCAAGATGATGAAGAAATCTCAAGCTGACTAGGTTTTCTGAAGTGTTCGGGAACAAAACCCCTCCAAACATAAGGAGCAGCAACAACCACGTGTACCGGTGAATATGAAGCTCCGTGTACGGGCGTCAACTGCAGACGACTGGCCCCAACCAGTGCAGTCTCATCCGTTGGCTAGAAACCAGTGAGCCGCTGCAACATCTCCATGTAGTGCAAACCCGTATACTCTCTGATGGCATTCGACAAAGCAACAGGGTGTCCATCAACAGGCAGCCCATAGAGGACCTCCATATCCTGAAGCGTGATAGTGGCCTCGCCAATGGGCAAATGGAATGTCTGCGTCTCCGGTCACCACCACTCTATCAGGGCCGTGATCAACGACCAATCCAGTTGCAGCCGGCCGATCTCCACAATCCTATAAAAGCTCGTATCCTCTAGGCGTCTGACTATACGGGGGATGGAGAGGGTGGTCCCTGAAAAAGCCCCACATATCGTCTACTCTCCTGGTACGGAACGTCTGGTCCAGTAACTGTCCCTCCCATATGTGCGACGATCTATGATCGCCTTGTAACAACAGTAGCTCCAGACTGGCTNTATCAGAGTCGTGATCAACGACTAATCCAGTTGCAGCCGGTCGATCTCCACAATCCTATAAAAGCTTGTATCCTGGAGGCGTCTGACTATACGGGGATGGAGAGGGTGGTCCCTGAGAAAGCCTCACATATCGTCTACTCTCCTGGCACGGAACGTCTGGGCCAGTAACTGTCCCTCCCATATGTGTGACGACCTATGATCACCTTGTAACAACAGTAGCTCCAGATTGGCAGGTCCGGGATGCAAAGGCGGAACCTCCATGTCGTCTACTGTAAATTAAACAATATTAATTACATTATTTTACTTTAATATGTTAGTTTTATTATTTTACATGTTAGTTTTATTATTTTATATGTTTGTTTATGACTCACTTATTTTTGATTATAATAAAATTATATAATTAATTTTCATAATTATACAAGATTTAATTATTAAATATTCACATATGGGTTCTGGGCTCAATATTTGAGGCCCAGTAGCACCAAGGTATCCTGGAAATATTGTGTTCATAATGAGAAATTTTTCCCGATTTATCACTCAACAAGTCTGTTATTTTAAATGCTAGTTTATTATTTATATTAGTTTAATATTGTATATATTACTTTTATTAATTTATATATTAGTTTTATTATTTTACATGTCAGTTTTATTATTTTATATGTATGTTTGTAAATTAAATAATTAATTTTCATAATTATACAAGATTTAATTATTAAATATTCACACATGGGTTCCGGGCTAGATATTTGAGTCCCAGTAGCACCAAGATATCCTGAATTTTTATGTTCATGATAAAATTATCTCGATTTATCACTCAACATGTCTGTTATTTTAAATGTTAGTTTATTATTTATATGTTAGTTTAATATTGTATATATTAGTTTTATTAATTTATATGTTAGTTTTATTATTTTACATGTTAGTTTTATTATTTTATATGTTTGTTTGTAAATTAAATAATTAATGTTTATAATTATACAAGATTTGAGTTCCGGGTTTGATATTTGAGGCCTAGTAGCACCAAGATATCCTGAGTTCTTGTGTTCATGATGAGAAAATTATCTCGATTTATCACTCAAAATGTCTGTTATTTTAAATGTTAGTTTATTATGTTAGTTTAATAATGCATATGTTAGTTGTATTAATCTATATGTTAATTTTATTATTTTATATGTTAGTTTTATTATTATATATTTTTGTTTATGACTCATTTATTTTTTACTATAATAAAATTAAATAATTATTTTTCATAATTGTACAAGATTTAATTATTAAATTCACATATGAGTTCCGGGCTCGATATTTGAGGCCCAGTAGCACCAAGATATCCTGAATTCTTGTGTTCATGATGAAAAAATTATCTCGATTTATCACTCAACATGTCTGTTATTTTAAATGTTAGTTTATTATGTTAGTTTAATAATGCATATGTTAGCTTAATTAATTTATATGTTAATTTTATTATTTTATATGTTTATTTATGACTCACTTATTTTTTACTATAATAAAATTAAATAATTATTTTTCATAATTGTACAAGATTTAATTATTAAATTCACATATGAGTTCCGGGCTCGATATTTGAGGCCCAGTAGCACCAAGATATCCTGAATTCTTGTGTTCATGATGAAAAAATTATCTCGATTTATCACTCAACATGTCTGTTATTTTAAATGTTAGTTTATTATGTTAGTTTAATAATGCATATGTTAGTTTAATTAATTTATATGTTAATTTTATTATTTTATATGTTAGTTTTATTATTATATTTTTTTATGACTCACTTATTTTTTACTATAATAAAATTAAATAATTCTTTTTCATAATCATACAAGCTTTAATTATTAAATTCACATATGGGTTTCGGGCTCGATATTTGAGGCCCAGTAGCACCATGATATCCTGAAAATATTGTTGTTTTCTCATACTTAGCCTGGAAATATTGTTGTTTTCTCATGTTATTTTCTTACGGTTGTTGACTAGAATTGGACAAAGTTTGTGTTTGAACTATCAGCTTTTTTGACGTATTTTTGGGTATAATAGATACTTAAATGATTAATTTCAATAACTACAAGGATACTACGCTAAAGTGCACTACATTTTACTACGCTAAAGGGTACTACATTTTACTACGCTAAAAGGGTACTATATTACAAATACAAGCACTACATTAGGCCACAAGATACCACTAGAGGGAACTAAAGTAACAATTTATCTATTTTACTAGTCTTTAAGCAAATAAATAATCTAAATCGGATAAAAAATAATAAATAAATTTAATCACAAAACATTCACGAAAATACATATACCAGAGTAAACAATAACTAAATAACATTTTTTTTAACAACTAATAATAATTTTTCTATTTTTACTAATTTTTTTAGCACACTAATATCATAGTCCGGATAAAAATAATAAATTAATTAAATCGTAAAACAATCACAAAACAATATAGAACACATTAAAAACAACTCATATGCATTTTTATACGAGTTTTAACAAAAACTAAGTCGGAATACCTCGATTTAAGGTTTTTGGAAAGTTGAAGATTTGGTGATTTGGAGCCGAAACGAACAACCCACAATGAGATAACGCCTTAGCTAGGATGTGGGACTGAGAATCTTTACTTTTTGTGGGACGAGTGGTCTCCACTCAAGCCTTTTAGGTTGTTAATGAGGAGGGGGCCGATGGTTTTTTAAGTTTTAATTGGGG